>DWDX01005227.1:0-10729 GCA_018245675.1 Agara michaeli | reverse complement strand
AGATCACAGTAAAAAAAGATCTCCGTATCTGTACGTAACTAAATTTTAACTTATCTCTCAATAAGTCAGTGTTCCATTAAGAATGTGATATATAGATGTTTCACTCTAACAAAATAGCTGTTAGATGTCAATTTGTTTTTGTGAAAAATGAAGGTATGTACTTATTTAAAGTTTTCAGTATTGCTTTGAGAGATCTTATATTTATATAGGTACCTAACTCTACGTACAGTAGGAGTGATAATATGTATTAAAGGAAGTTGTCAATATTCCGTGAAAAAAAAAGGGGTTTTTAAATAATTTTGAATCCATATCTATTATACGTGAAGATACGAAAGAACCCGGCAGCGGATTAGCATTGTCCGGGTCGGTGGGAAAAATCTAAAGGAGACTTATTATATTTCAAAAATTTCTAAAATAAATTAATATTGTATTATATCTAAAATGAAAATATAAATAAATGTTAAAATGTCCCACGGCATCGAGTAATGTTTATGTTACCCGCGCATGAAGGTCACATGTGCTTAAGAAAGTAAATACGTTCGTTAACAAGTAAATCGTTGCGGAAATTTCAATGAAACGACGCTTAAATATTAAATATTTTATTTGAAAACAAACTTATTCGATTTATGTATACATATAGTTTCATGTTTCACATACATAGCCTCGCCTCAACCTCTCGTAGTGTTCGTAGCCTACTTAAATCGACTTTATTGTAAATCCTTTTCTAGAATAGATTTTTATATGTACACATTATCCTATACAAAATGTCCATATATTTAAATTAACTAATAATGTACAATAAGGTATCGTTTTGGTAAAAGATGTCGTCAAATCCTCCGGAGAGGCGAGCTGGATCACGACAGACAATCGGATAGAACGACCTTCGCTACCATCGCTCGTGGCAGAGAATAATTAAGCGTAACAGTACCCACATAGAGCGTCGCCGCAGCCTTCGGTTCCACGTTGGATTCTAACAACAATTCGTCCAACGAAGTGACCATGAAGTCAACTTGTACATTTTTCGCACAGAGATTCTCCACTGTTTAACGGTCACAATTTAACATTTAGTCGGATACGTTTATGGGACAAACGGTCAATACACTACCCGGCACGTGTAATTCCTCTGCCGGAGCCGTTTTCCTATAAACGTACCCATTTAAAACGCCGACATACAATTGCTTAAATTTAGAAACACGAATGTTATATTGGTACAGAACAAGAAGTAACACAACTTTTAATTAATTTTAATTAATGAATACCTACAAAGATTAATTTGTATTCATAAAAACGAGCCAAATTTGAATAAGGATAAATTACGTTTCTCTTACGGAACTTTTCGCGCGTAAACTTTCCGGGTCCGGGGAATGTGTTATACATACATATGTACATACACATATGCACACGACGAGGTCGGGCCCGGCGCGCATCTGAGACATGGTCACGATCACCTCCAACCGTCTCCATCGAGGGTTCCTCGGCGGCTCTGACGTACGCTGTACGCATTTATAATACATAATAGCAATAATAAACAAACAATATATGCGCAAGTAACGGCGCCCGTCACGTGTCGTTTCATTAGTAATGTTAATGTATAGTCGTATCGAATATGTTTCAAAGCTACGACGTCGATTTCAAGAGGGCGGCCCTCCGCTCTGTGTCGGGATGCGGCGATGCAGGTCGCGTGCAGCGTGGTGGCACTGGCCGCCGCACCCGTGACCACCGCCACCGTGTGTCATTTCGTCGCTTGTTAACTGAGGTGTGCACAAAACAATAGTAATTTACCCGCCACGATCACACCGCTTATGCATTATTCAATACGTTTTACTCACGCGGCTGCGTGCTGACGCGATGTGCGGGAATATTTTCTGCGAGCCATTCCTTTACAACATGTACGAGTACGCGTTCCAAATGAGAAGAGAGACACAAGATACAAGTAACACAAGTACAAGGTGTGGCGCGAGGCGTGCGCCGGACGCGACGCCGGCGGGGCTCGCGCGGGCTCGGTCGTCGGGAAGTTTTCAGTAAATCAGAATCGGTTTTTCGATACATCGATTTAGATATATCGTTTAATGACTTACATTATATTACATACTAGACATTACCTATGTTATACTTCTGCGTTCGAATACAATGCATTCAATTTCCGTTATCTCCTGAAGTATCAAAATGGAATATAATAACCACAGCCGCTCAAGTACTGATTTCTATGACATGTAAATGACGATAGGATCGGTAGAGCCACGTCAGTGTTTTTTAAGAAAATTTCCGGTTTGGCCGAAATATGTACGCCAAAGTTTGCGGCATCAGGCTCCACGAGTCACCGTCGCTTCATTGGACGGGCGCGTGGCCACTTTGATGACATTCGAAAAAGCGAAAGAAGTTCCGTCCGGTTCCCCGTCGTGTTTCCGCCGGCCGCGCTGCTCCATGCGCCACGCAAAATATTAATACGTACACGATTTTATTAACGAATCTTTAACTTTAAATCTACTTTAAACATTTCGCTTTTACTTTTACGGTTAACCTTTATACGCCGGTTACTTCGGAAAGATCGGGAGATCTTTTAACGAATTGTAAAAGTTTGTTTACTCTTCTTGAAGTACTGCATGTGTTGTGTAGTAGTGAGAATAAACTGGAACGTTAGCGCAAGGCTTGCACGTCTCCGATAACACGGGCCGACTCGGCGCCGATGTCCGTATACTCTGTGCCGTCCCTATTGTACAGAACTATCGAGGACCTCGCGGGCAGCTGTCGTGCAAACTTGCTTATAGCATGAACATTTATTGAAGTATAATTTGATTTGATATATGGTATCATCTTATTTTACTGTGTTTCCGTTATGCATTAGTGTAAATCTACACATTTAATGTTTTAATGTTAAGTATTGATGTTCGTCAAACTCATTCGGGTAGCCAAGCTTGCGCGACCATCCGAACGCTTACAGCATCTCTAGCGAGTTGCCTGGCGCCAGGCTCGCCTCGCGCCAGGCCGCCTCGCGCCATACTGGCTTCCAATTAATACTAATTTACAGTAACAAATGCATTAAGTACTTTACAATCACTTGTATATTTTGAACTCGAGAGCTCAGTTCTGTGTGTTTTCAGAAAATCACAGGCATTTTCCTGCCACAAAGTAACGCCGCGCGGCGGTCGCGCTAGGGGATGCGAGGAGGTGCGGGGAGGTGCGACCTGGCTTGCTTCGATAGTGATCTAGTCTCCCTGAACTAAGAATTAAGAGATTAAAAATGACGACGAAAAAATACATTCATGACGGACATGTTTAGTGATGTCGCCTCGGCGAAGTTGCCGTAACGGCGTGAGCGCAGCCCGCCCCGGCGCTCGCTATACTACACGCAACTAAACTTGCGTCACTCCATGCAAAGGAACTAATTATGAAATACAGAACTGAGCACTCGAACACAACAGGAAATTAACCAACATATGGCAATTGTCATTCAAATCAGAAGTCTTCATTGTTGTACTTCCAAATACTGGATTTTGTAAATTTGTCACACCTTAATGTTATATATTTGATATTTGAACTCTTACCGTACATTATGAATTAAAATGTATAACAAGAGATTTAAATTTAAATTTAGTTTCAGGTCAGGTTCAAGTCAATTACATACATGTTTTCTATTATGAAGTGTTGTGCTCGTGAACGTCCTTCGCGCCGTGATCGCGGCTAGTAGGTTTTCCACTTTACTTGTGAGCGTTCTCGACTGTTATTTGTCATAAAATAATCCTCGATTTTGAAAGCATTAACAGGCTGATATGCATAATATTCAATATCTCAATAATATCAATGCTGACGGTTGGATTCACGAACAAGACAATATATGTTTAATTTGTATAATCAATTTGTTGGTAGATAGCAGGTAGTGAAGCTTAACCGCCATAACGCTGAAGGAAATATCGTGAAAAATCTGCAGCCTGCAGGAATACAGTACGCCAATTCTCACTCGGCCAGCGAGGTGCACCGTGGACTAAAACCTTCTCCCTGTGAGAGCCGCGTTCGGGAGGGGTACAATAAGAAAGGGTCGAATGGTATATCTAAGTACATAATATGTGTACACAAATCGACCTTTTAGTTTGAAAACATATTCATACATGGGTTTGCAGGAAGTATCGATTTGCAAAGCGCTCTCGATTTCCGGACGTAGCTTGGAAGTCACCGGCAGCCCGCGAGTGACGCTGGCTCCTCGGATCTCTCGAGATACGGGACCGTGTCGCTGCGTGCCTCGGGGAAGGTTACATCGTATACGTATGGATATAAAATGATGTATTTATAGTGAAATCTGAACACACAAGACCTGCGACGCTGCGGTCGATGGCAGACACGTCACTGTTGTGCGCGAGCTTCGTGGAATCTTACTAGAAAATGTGCTCGGACTAGTGACAGACGCTACAGTTCGGTTAAAGTCGTCGGCGGAAGCTCGCGGCGACGCGTGCCTTGTACATGCCGCGGCCACCTTCTCCTTCGACCGCGTGTCGCGCATCAGACACTGGCTTACATTTACAAGTACATTATATTCAAATACAAATGCGCTCCTTATAACAAATTGTATTTACAGTCTCTAAGAGGAGCAACGAATGTGATTTACAAAAAATTGTAGGTTCCTCGACACTCGTCCGCGGGATCGTGGCCGCGCCGACGACGGGCAGGCGAGGTTCCTACACATTATGTCATAATATGTACAAAACGATTAATTTTCGACGAAATGTTGCCGAATTTAATGTGGATGTTCCGATCGTTACATATTAATACAAGGCGCGTACTTTGTGAATAGGTATACCTTCAGCCCTCCCAGTACACGGAATACGGGTGAGGTAGGAACAGTGTAACGTTCATCCATTATGCAGACGGGGCGCGGGGCGAGGCGCGCGGGGCGCGGGGCGCGCGGCTCGCAACGTCTCCGTCAGTGGAGCGGTACTCGCTCGCTCACTTCTTCGTCATAAAAATCTTACACTTTAAAATATCTAATGTCATTAAATAAGTTTGTTTATTTAGGTACTTAATTAGGTGAAAACTAAGTTTTCGCCGAATAAAATGATTTATGAGAACATTTATTTATAGGGTATTCACTGTGCGACACTATGAGCGAGATGCGCGGCGGCATCAGCTGGCGAGCAGCGCGCGCAGGAGCCGCGCGTGCAGGGCGCCGCCCAGCAGCAGTGCCGCGATGCAGCGCGAGCTGTCCGACAGCCCCGCCGAGCCCGTCTGCATTGCCGCCGGCCGCTCGCCTGAAAACGCACACATTCATCTGTTAGTATTATCTCAGTGTATAAATCATGCACTATAGTCGTACAGCGGACGGCGCCGAGGTCGACGAGGCCCGTATTACTATTACCTTGCAATGTTGAAGTATTCATATTTAAAGTAAAATACGGGACCGTGGAGATATCGTGGCAGTACACGAGTATAAAAGGGCGAGTCTTCACAAATGACTGCAACTTCACTGCGAGGCGCTTCGTCTTCGGAAACGATAAGTCCAAGTGACCCTTGGCTCGTTTGGAGCAAGGAAATGATGCACACCAGCGCGAGGACCAAACTGCACTTGAGCGCGACCAGTACCGTTTGTCCCAGTGATGCATTTTGATTTTTTCTTTTTAATGTTAGAGAAAGCTTTCCATGTTTTTCTTTGTTAGTTACTCTCATTATTTCCAAGCTTTTTGAAAAAGCAAAAAATAATTGAATATAAATGGGCCAGAATATTTGACTAATGCAGTTTTAAGAACGCAGTCCACAGATGGACGCGAATTTTTATATGATTTGAATAAATTGGAATTAATAAAAATTAATTCCCGCAGACCCGATAGCAACGAATACTCACCAATTAGTTCTTATTAACATCTATCACTAACCGAACCCACACTCACGGTCTCGTTTCTATAGTCATGTTAACGGCCGGTCACGGAGGTCTCCGGGGGGCCGTGGCCACTTGCGACCGCCGCTTGCTCGTTCGCTACTATTTGAACATAAAAAACGTTACCATTAAGCACGTGCACGCGCACGGAGGCGAGCTCGGCGTTGGAGGGCGCGCAGGAGTAGCGGCCGGAGTCGGCGGGCGCGGCGTCCTGCACCAGCAGGTAGGACGTGGTGGCCGCACCCTTCTCTGTCACCACCGACACGCCGCCGCGCGACGAGTCGTACGATATCACCTGCTTCACAGACCATCCGCCCGCACTCTCATAACCGCGAACGGCTGCACGCTCTCTAGCTACGGCCGACGGGCTCGGGGCCGCCCGCTCCATCGAGACAGATTCGATGTGAACTTTGTCACGGAAATGCCGTTATGTCTCGGGAGGACCGGCTCCGGCTCACCGCGCCGCGCGATGAACATTGACATATCGCCTTACTCTGTATCTGAACATCATAAACCGGCCTCAAAGAAAGCTCGGAGAGTTGCGACTCACAAACGTCACTGAAACGAGTTTCAAATCGGTAATATCGTTCCCGCGGTTCAATTTTGTAAAAACCGTTTGTGAAAACAATTGACTTTCAACTGACAAATCTAAATGATCGACGTTCAATATTAATATTTTAATAAAACCTCGTTTACATAACACGGCCGGGCGAGAGGTTTTAAAGTACATAAGCGGGGAACTTGAATAATAGGTAAAACATATTCCGTCCCTCTATTCAAATACCAAGCATATTTACGTGGTTACTCGTTCAATGTTCATAGCATACTCATTCGCATGTACTGTCGTCTAATATTGCACCGAGTACAACAGTAGACAAAGAAGTACAATTGACTGGCTACGTATATATACGAGGCGAGTAACATTTTCCTCGGAACAAATTAAATTACATTCCAGAGCGAGATTTATTTCGCAATCGTAACAAAGGACTAGTTATTTATTTATTGTTTTATTACATTTCGTCTTACATTATTTTTTTATTTTTATATCCATCGGTCATCGTTAAACTCACAAAGATATGTTTCTGTTTCGATCGAGAATGATATTCTTTATATATGTACTTCTTTTACTTAGTTCAGCATAAATAGGCCTATGATGAATAAACCTTACGATTAATAAGTATTCCCAGAACGGCTCCGTACGAACTTCACCGAAGCTGAGCATGACACACTGTCGATGTGACATCGAGTGGTAATGAAGGCAGTTATTTCCATTATACATTTTGGTAATTTCTCACAGGGGCACGAGTGGCGCGTTAGCATGCAGGACGCCGCCGGGGGCGCGACCGGCTCGCGACTCCAATATGTAACGGGCACACGTCTCTGACTTCATACAATTAGTTATAAAACTTCAGAAACTACATTGTTTATGCTGTACAACAACGCAATATCTTGTAATATATTATGAAATTAGGGGGTACTAGCACACGTTTAACCCCAATTTAGTATTCTGATTTAATTTAACTGCAATTTGACAATTTATTATCATAAGCAGGTAGGCTCGCCGCACTGGCACCGCACTGCAGCCACCGCGAGCTCCTGTCGGACTTCAGTCTGATGACGCGGTTTTCAAATTATCATTCCGTTATAATCAAATTTAATTTTCCTTCGTTACGAACGCACTACAGTATGTGTAAGGAATACGATCAAGATATACAGATCGAGTCTATACAATATGCGTTTAGTATGTAAGTTATGAGTATATTTCAAAGATAATCAAGTTGGCAATCCCATAAGGTATTACTTAAAAGGGAACGGTACGCATATAACGCAGTGAACCTTTCGGAGTTCGGCGATTGCAACTTATAACTACCGCAGATTACGTTCCACTCGTGCGTATTTAGTAACATCCGCGTCAGCCTCGTGCCACGCACCCGTATCGTTCGGGTGCGTTGGTCATTAAACTGTGTTGCTTAATTCAATGTGTAGTGACTAATGTTCTCACTACTCCACTCCCTCTACCGATTACCGGCACATCGTATTGAGTAACTTAAGTACTTAAAGCAATAAAACGAGCTTTCACAACAAGGTCTCAAAGCGTATGGTTTTCAATTTGTTTCTGTTTTTCTTATCATACCATTGTAAGCGTCATTATCGTTATCTCTTATGGGACATCGGAATTGTAACTATTTACAGATATGTAGGTAGGTCGGTAGATCGGAATATAGGAATACCGCTAGGAGGCTCACCTCGCCGCGGTCTAGCTACAGACGGGAAGATTCCCCACCGTGATGTGAGTTAGGTGTTTCGAATTTCTTAGCTCCAAAATGAATTCGATATCATTTTAATTGAACGAAATACTCACACATTCGAACTCGGAAACGACAGTCGTTAAGCCCTACGCTACGGCGTCGGTCACGCGACTTGTTGCCGCGTGAACTTTTATCTTCTTATTCGTATGACTGTTTCAACTCAAATAAAACACGCGAGCGAAAATCGATCAGAATTGAGAGGAACGAGTTGCGAGGTGCGACGAGCCGTTTTCTTTCTTCTTATATTTGTTTTTTTACAATGCTGTGTAATAATAGTGTGTCCGTTTCTAATTTCTTCAATTACATTCAACGCAATGCGTATAAGTTACACTGACGCCGAGGGCTCGTTAAAGCTTTTTATCTCCTGGCGTTTTGAAGTGCTACGTAGGAGTATGTACGAGAATCTATATATATAAAAGCGAAAAGTCACTCACTCACTCACTCACTCACTCACTCACTCATCACGAAATCTCAGAAACTACAAGTGCTAGGAGTTTCAAATTTTGCATGCGGGTTCTTTTAAGGACTTAAGTGCTCACTAAGACGGGATTTTACGAAATTCAACCCCTAAGGGGGTGAAACGGGAGGATGAAGTTTGTATGAAACTTTGTCAATTTTGGCATAGGCATCCCCTACGAAAGGATTTTGATAAATTACACCCCTAAGGGGATAAAATAGGGGCTAAAAATCTTCTTAGATTTTACTTAAATTCAAACGCGGACGAAGTCGCGGGCACGGCTAGTAAATTATGAAGGCGGTGAGTTTTATCACATACAATTTTTATCGGAATTAGTACGCTCGTAACCCGGCTAATGTCACCTTGGTTTACCGAGTGAACCGTCACTATGTACACACTACGTCCATCACTCGTAGCCGTAACATACCGTAAATTTACGTTATACATGCACGGTGTCTTATTCATCGCTTCAGATCACGATGTGTTAGTCATCAGATCTACTGCTATATACAGCGTCAGCAACGGTTGCTTTACTGGAAATAGTGTGATGTATAGCAGAATAGGTTTACTGTAAAAATATTTGTATACTGTGACACCAGTGATCGTATTACTTACACACGTGTAGACATGTGAATTATGCATCGGTTGGTCAAGTGATTAGTGAATCTGAATGCTAAATCGGGGGTAGTGGGTTCGATTTTAAGAAGCAATACATGATCGTGTGATGAGTATGATTATTCGGTGTCTGAGTATAAAATTATGTATATAAATATGTATGTGGCAATTGATATATGTATTTCATCAGCCGTCTAGTTACCATAACATAGATTGCTTAATTATAAATTGTCGTCTGTGTAGTTGCTCCAAGATAATATTAAGATTCTCCGTTATATACATAAAAGTGATGCAATAGTTCTGCTAAAACTTCATGTAATTAAAATACTACAGTATTTTGGTAACAGTTGTTTTTGATTGCAACCAAGGAAAATCCCGCGCGGCATTTGCGTAGATTACACAATCTTTTATTTGTACTGTGATATAGCAGTATTAATTCATTCTAACGTTACAGTATTACGAGGAAACGTCGATGTTAAAAAACTCGTCTGAGTCAGCCCTACTGGATTAAATCGTGTATTGGGAAATCATTTTCGGCAAATAGATGTTATAGGCGGTGTGGAGGCTCGCTTTCGAACCTCCTACGCTGTTGTTTGGCCATCGTGGACAGAAAAGCAATCTGTGTATTTCCTGTTTCGAAAACTCGATTAGGTGCATTCGGGGATTGATACAAAACAAAATTACATTACATATTTTACAATAATGTATATCCCCAACTTACATCTTATGCTAATTGTAATTGATGTATTTCTTTTGTTCACTTTGTTACATTTGGGATTTAAAAAAGCTCATGAGCGCCTTAATACGGAGCACGCACCTAGAAAAGCCTTTATACTTGCCTTGAAGAATTATAGGTTATATTTCACGAGGATCATTGACATGCTAGGACATTTTAAAATGGAATCCAATCTTCAAAAACGGTCGTGTATGGAATGTTGGTAAGAAGGTTTCTTATTCTATTAAAGTCTGTAATTCTGCCCATTATTGGTTTTTTGTAATGACTACACTTTTGTGACTAATACTACAATCGCGTGTTTGAAACAATTAGTATGGATCGAGGTTTATGGAGGCGTGTTTCGAAAGACATTTGATTGTCTGTGACGAATATAAAACTCAAGGTGACCGAAGGGCGGGTACAGTGATATAAGTCTTGGAAACACCACGCAGAAGTGGCAATGGACGGGTCACATCACTCGAAAGACCGATAAGAGATGGAACAGAAAAGATTGCAGCTACGTCTTGGTCTTCGTATATCACCCTCCAGTTGGTTTGGTAACTGGAGAAAGACTCAGATAAATGACTAAGCAACCTATTGATTTATTAAGAGAATATTTCAAAAACTACAGAACGGTTTTTGAACTGCAATTTCTCGTGCGATACACTTTTGAATACATAATCCTTTCTTAAGTACGTACGTAACATCACGCCTGTAATCCCCTAAGGGGTAGGCAGAGGAGTGTAGTACACCCCCACATTTCACCAGTT
>DWDX01005226.1:0-10732 GCA_018245675.1 Agara michaeli | reverse complement strand
ATTATAATTTAGTCGATTATAGCATAAAAGTATAGTCATTTACGTACAATAAATATATATTTTATTTTATTTTATTTTATGTTATTTAATACGCCTTTTTTCATTTAGGGCTAACCGTGGAACGTCCATAAATTTATAACAGTGTATTACAAGTAAATGAGTTCCTCTTAACAATCACGGCACATTGAATCCTCCGGAGCGAACAATGCTTTATTAATAAACGCTGGTGACCCTTCTCATCTCAGTCTATGTGACGGTGACCAGTTCTCTTCAATAAATGGCTGTAATGCACTGTAATTTTTTTCTTTTCAATGATACAAATGCCAGTCGTTTACAATATTATGATATTTTTCGTGGATTGATAGATTAAAAACAACGTTGGTTGAACGTTTCATTAAATAAACATATTTATTTAATCGCTCGATCATTAATAAAGTGATCGCAATTTATAATTAGACTTATGTTCATTGGATAAGCTTAAGGTGGATTTCCGTTAATTAATTTGTATTGAACGTCTTCATTACTTAGATATTCGAGTACATAATCGAATCTCGAGGACATTTCACTCAGAAAACGTGCCAACAATTTGACTTGGCTCAGATTAAGACAAAGATTTTCTTGATTGAAATCTCACGAGACGCTCTACTGGGCCGACATGATTATAATGAATAGCTGATGCTTGAAAAGATCCCAATATCAACTATTTGAGACTGGGAATCCAATGGGAACATAATAAGAACCAGATATGTACTATGTATAATAATTGAATTGAAATACTATGTATAATCCATATTCTATTGTTGACTATTATCATAATGATGGTGTAATCAAAATTTTAAGGAATCCATTAAAGTTCAATGAAACGGTAGAACATAACGTAAGTATATGGGCTACATTATTGGTTGTACGAAACGATTATATAAATAAATGCAGGATCAAAGATTTTTACGTCATCAAAACGTGATATGCAGCACAATTCAGTATTTTTTAACACTCACAGAACCATAAAATATCAACAACTACAGTTAATTTATTGTCTTTTAAGGCAAAGCAAAGCGTTGGTACTGTGTCGCTCTGCTCAATAACAACTTGCTGATTTCATGATTTGGTAGTCAGTCCCGGTGTTGCCAATTATGTATGACTCGTTTGTACCGAGAAAAATAAGGTTATTTTATTTATGCAACAATATGTATGTAACAATATGTACCTAAAACAACAACTATCGCCAGATAAAAATCATAACGCGTACAACACTTGTACGACCATATTTCTGTGCCCACTGATTAGATATGGAGAATAATATTTCTCGGTGAAATAATACCCTGATTTATCCGCACGGGTCTGATAACGGGGCGAGATGGGCCCTTTAATGGTCGGAACTGCCCGAAATTGGTCGAAATTGTCCGAAATGGGCCGAAATGTTCGTCCTAAACTCACATTTTTACATATTATTCTACCGGCCGCATTAAATTACGGCGGATTTTTTGCGGAAGTTATGAGGACCATATTTTGTAAAGGTGCGTTGGGAGCGATCCTTGCCTTTAAGAGGTGCGAGGCGGGAATAATTATATTGTGCTATATATCATTGAGGCGCTGCTTTTTTATGTTAATACCCTGAGTGGGACGAAATATAGGAATTTCGCTTTCATTAAGTCTAAAAGCAAACTAATCGTAATATTAAAGACTTCCTTTGAAGTCGCTAGACCGATGAAGGCATCTGTAGTGAGTAATTTGAGATTAGATTAACATCGACTTGGAAAATAAATTGAAAAAGTTCCGATTTTGCTGAGTTTAGTCGTCCTTGTAGGTGATCAGAATAAATTCATTTGTAAATAAATAATAACATTAATTGTAAATAAATAATAAATAAATAATAACATTCATTTGTAAATAAATAATAAATTCATTTGTAAATAAATAATAAATTCATTTGTAAATAAATAATAACATTACATTAAATACATTTTATTTATTATTGACAGTTTTAATATTCCGCAATTTAGATAACCATAATGATGTTTATAATTTCTGTTTTTTGAACCTGTTCGAGTTTAACTAATAATAAGTAATTAATAGTCTTAACAATTTTACAAAGAAGCCTATTCTTATTTTAATTAGGTTTTATTAGATCTCTACAGCATCAGACCCATATGTTACGGATAGTTTTAAAATTAAATAAAACGACACTCCACAAACATTGTACTCCTAGTTATAGCAGTAAAAAGTGATAGAGCTCAACAATTCCGTGTACCAACGGACACCGACTTATTCCTGATAATTGAAGTCGCCAACTATGGCTTCGTCCAGTCACGCTCATACCGAGGAAAGACATATTAAGCTCGCATTAAGACTAGTACGCGCTCACCTCATTTGTTCTACAACTGTTTTGCAAGTAATTATACAACCTAATACTATTTTATGAAGGACCTAATATATGTATTATGCAGTTGGGTCACAGTCAATTATGTTCAGTCGCACTTGAATATGTGTGTGTGTGTAATTTTACAATTTGTAGTATGTAACAGTCGCGCAGCCAAATACTGCACGGAGGTATTAACCACTTTTATGTTTAAATGATTCGTTAGTATTCGATATAAAGACTTTGAACTAACAAATTGCTATGAACAATTATTAACAGAACCGAATTTCGCAGCGAATGTACATACCTACTTCACAAGTAGGGACAGTCAATCTACATCATTATTCCATCTTAAAGTACTTTATGGTGATGGTTACATACACTGCCGAAGGTTTACATACTGAGTGTTTTATTACCATGCTAAAATATTTGATAAATATATTTTCTTCCAAAACTACATAAGGTTCTACACATTACGTAATATGTTTTTTTCAAAGCGAACTTCACTCAAGCATTGGGTTTGTTATCTGTGCCTCGGTGTCGTGATCAGAAGCAACGATACAGGGTGCTCTACTATTTAGAGTCCGATACGAAGCAGTGGTACAGGGTGTACAAATTTTACTTTAATACCTTTACGCGTCAGATCATCTCCTGCTGCGAACGGTTAGGAGCTGAAATAAAAAATACATCAATTATATAAAAAAATATTATTTTATTTAATGACTGTAATTCGGGTATGAAAAAAATCTTCTTCCTTCATAAATGCAAGGCGAAGGTATTCATATTACGCCGACTTAACCATATTATGTAATTTATTTTAAAAGCAGTCAATTTCGGGAATTCAGCGATACCTATACCTATACACTGAATTGATTTATGATTTGACGAACAATGAAATTAAACTATTTATTCTTGCTAATATGCTAATAAACATAAATGTATTCATTTATAGTTGATTGGATATATTGCAGTTGGTATAGCTTATAAGAGTATAATATAAGAGATTGTTGTTAATATGAAATAAATCTTTTAATTCGTTTTAAATCTGCAGAGCTTAGTAATTTAACTTTTCCCTTTCACAAATCCTCAGGTCTCATGACACAAAGATCCAGAGAGTTACAATATTCAAAATCCATATGTCGAATACGAAATCAGAGCCGTTCCATTCGTCTACGAAACAAATGCGAAATCGACTTCTGCAATCCAATGCACCAGAAGGTGATAGATGTAGAAAATGCGTAAGTAAGAGGGAGAAAGATGCAATGCGGACAGCAACGGACGCGAATGGAATTGCAAATGTTCGAGGCGAGTTCCAGGTAGCTTTACTTTTCTTCAGTTACGAACACGTCAAAGCGGAAAAGTTCGCGGATTTCAAAGTGTGTAAGCTTTTAAGGATACGTTATAGCCTTATAGCAGTTTAAAGCTCAATATAATTAATACTTTAAACTGCACTTGATAGCTGCCATGACAAATTAATGGAGAAGTTCGTTCTTGTAAATAATTATTTACAAGTAACTGTATTTTCAGTTTTAAAAATAAAGATAAAAACCACAGTTATTCTTCTAGAGGTTCTACGGTCAGCAATTTAAAAAATCTCTAAGGCTACATTGAATGATATGAATATGCAAATGACCCCTTTTAAACTTCAGCTCTCGGCAGAGCTTTTTTCTTTCGTCCTTCAGCTCGGAAGATTGGAGCAATTAATTGAGTTACTGGTATACTAACTTTATAAACTGGCATGGAAATGTTTTCACTGTAGCAACGGTAGAAAGTAATTGATTATGAATTGATAGAATATCGGTACAGATTTAATTTAGACATTTATAGTTCACTGGGCATAGAAACAAATTTCAGGCGCAGTCATTCGGAAACAGCCACTCAATATGTAATTCGTTTACGCTTGAAATCGAATCCCGAACGGATGCTAGCGACGCATCTGTTTCTAATTTCTGATCGACCTTCAATTCTATTTGAAATTTGAAACAATGTCCATTGAATCTGCTCTGTGAACACTTCATTTTTCAAACAAGATGGTCTACCTCTATAATTTTATAAGCTGCTTTTTATGTGCAATGTTTGGTAGTCGTTATGTACATTTTGTGTATGACTTTAAACATTGCAAATCCCCAGTCACGGAAATGTCATGCTCTCTTGGATCATCTCTTATGCTTCCGCGTCCGGATCCCAACTCAGTTCGGAACACATGATATGCACAATAAGCAACTTTACTTTGCGGCAGTATTAGAAGGTACTTCCGCCGTACAGACATGTGTTGAAATGATTTTACTTTAATTTAATTATCATATTGGATGCCATCGATCTTGTTATTTACGAGTCGGGTCTTAGTCAAGCTTTGAATTTTTATAAATATGTTTCAGTGCCTAAATGACAACGATATTATTTTTGACCTTCAGTTATTGGTTTTCGGAGGGTAGAGTTTCTAAACGATAATATTTTCATTCTTTACACGGGTGTCCAAGTTACATAACTTATGTAGGCATCCTGGTCCTCCTAATGCTTCCCACGCAGTTCCGGTACGCAAACATTTTCGGCATATGGAGTACTTTCTATCAAAAGAATACTTAATTCACCCGGACATTGCTGTCTCTTTGTTCGTACTTGCGACTCGAGCCAGGTAATTATAGCCACAAAAGGCATTACAATTAGGCTTTTAAAGCCAGCAATGAATTCGTGATCACGCTTGTGCAAAAGGATCTCTGGGTTTGTCAGTTCAAAAGTTGTGTCAATGTGGGCCTGAAAGTCATCCGACAAGTGCCTGTGACCTTTGCCCCTCACGGTAACAAATCTTCGATGAAAATTTATCAGAAATCGATACTCTGTCCAAGATGCAACCGTATTTTAGTGAAGTTTATCTAATTTTCCACAAGAGAGAGCAAAGATTATCACGCACTGGGCCACACGAAAATCAATTAACAGGCGAGAAAAATATGTAAAAACCGCATTCAATCCACAGCATTGCGTATAGTCGCCAGCGAAGTATCTTCAACTGACGTAGATTTTATAATAAAAATTCTTAAACACCTTAAATATTTTTAGTTACACCATGGCACAACAGATGGCGTTGTTTGTATCGAATTACCAAATATCAATCGTTGAATGAGACCTACACTTAATATTAAAAATAAATTTAAGGACAAATTTGTAATAACCATTGGGTTCATTCCAATGGGTAAAACTAAAAATTCGTGCAACGTTCCTAGGTGGTTACCGCTTGCTGTCAAGTGAGTATTCTATTTTGGTCGCGTGATGAATCTTCTAAGTATCTTTATGTTAGTTCACCGATATTTCGCGTGCTATCCTTTTTCCTGGCGCTCAAATCACTGCGAAACCAGCTATCTTATTCATGCCAAGTCGATTGTTCGCAAGAGCTGTCCTGTTCGCGATTTTTAATTGTAGTGCCTGTTACGTAAGTTTTCTCACTATCGAATGTTTTTGCTACCAAAACTGCGCTCTAAAAAAGATGCCCCTCAATAAAGTGTAGCTCTCCAAAATGTATCGTTAAGCAGTAGCATACGAGTTTTTAGAGCTAAAGAAAAACGAGAAATTATTATGTCAAAAGTAACAAACCAGCATAAAACGGTCACAAATGGCCTCTGTCGCTCATGGACATCTGCAACCAACCTCTAATAAGACTCCAAAAATGGGACTGTTACTGTGAATCACTGCAGTTAAAAATAGGTGTTAACAAAAATATTAGTTGTTTAGTAATCTTCAACAACATAATGAGATTCAAATGATGGTAACTAATTAATAATAATAATTATTATTATATATTGTAAGATTCAAATGATGGTAACTAATTAATAATAATAATTATTATTATATATTAACTCATATCTCATCGTTAGAAGAGTTATTGCGGCTTTTAAACATCTATACCCAACTTCAAAAATAGCGTCTAAGTTCTCTCCCGGTCAGGCACACTTGCGGTTGTACCTTTTAAGAGTAATAAATTATTACGCCTTTTAGTGCATTCCCAACTCACTTCAGACCTGAAATAGGTCCGTTTTAATAGAAGCGTCTTACTTACTTATATAACTATAGCCGCAGTCATCCCCATGTTGTTCTGACTCACCTGTGAACAAAAAAACATGAAGTGAATTCACTTATTTCTTGCGAAAGCATTGGTGGTTATGATTAAATAAAAAAATGAAATTTATGGTCTCTTGGAGTACCCTGATCGAGTTAAGTGGTATTTCGGGTATCTTTTGGTTCCGAAAATCACGTTTGTTTATCTTGATAAATATACACATTTTTTATATTACATACTCAAATATCGTACGTATTTGTAGGTTTCCAGCAAAAAAAATCTTCTCACGCCTAGTTTAGTCAAAACATTATGAACATGTTTCAAACATTTTTAGGTCAAAATTACACTTTCCATTCATGGGCCTGTCACGACATGTACCAAGCATACGTTAAGGCGTATCAAAATTTTCATTTACAACGCGGACGACCAAGCTTCGTGCCACGACGCGACTATAAAAACGCAAAATACGTTAGCATCGGCCATTATGAGAAAATGTAAGCAACTTCAAACATGTGCGACAGTTCATTTCATCTTACCAACTCATTTGCCACCCGAAAAATTAATCTTTTCCCTTTATCCATTAACATAAAGTTCAAATTCCAATACGAACTATTTGAGCAAGTTCAACTTTAAAGCTGTTCGAATGATGCTGCCGTGAGAACATATGTCACGTATATAAAGTTGAAAATGAGCCTTGTTGCTAAGGAATAAGTCTGATAATCGATCGCTGGTCATAGTTCATGTAATCGTCACGGAGCGTATCGGGCGCCATCGTCACGCGGCATTAGATTCAAATCTCGAACTCTTTAAAACGGAATAATGGCTCCTTCCGCGTTGGAAGGGCCACACTTAAATTGCTAAGCACTCAGATATTACCCTTGCTGCCTCACAATAAAGTCTACAATATCAGACGATACACCCTATGATGTTATTTGATATTCGTCGGATAAAACCTAAAGTGTGGTTATGGAATAAATAATGAATCCATAGTTTGATTTATCCAAATATATACGTACCTACTAGAATATTGTTATATTATAAAAGTAAATATTCCACATGATGTATATTTGATATATTGTATGAGGTATCCTGGGTAAACATGTTCAAGTGTGTCTAAATATTACAAAATAGTATCACCGACATATTTAATGTCACAAAGCGATGAAAAATTTGATAGAAACCATTACAGCGGCCTAAAGGTATCATCATACTACGTGGAGCGCCAAAAAGCAAAAATTCTCTTTGGGTATAATGACGTAATTCTATACTTTATGAGCTGTGAGGAATTTAATTTGGGCCCTTTATATTTTTGACCACGCTGACTGGGCCCAGGGGCATGCGGTGGGGATGTAGGCATTTTCTGACGAGCGGTTGAACTCGTGACATTGACGTGTGTCAAGGTCAATTAATTTATTGTATAAATATTCCAGGCAATATGCTTGTTAAGTAACTGTTAATGCTATTAAAACAATGACTATAAGCTACTGAAGAAAAACATACACATGAGTCTGCACGCATGATCCATGTCATCTAGGCGAAGGCTGAACCTCTATAAGTGGAAAGCGTTTTTTTTTATGAAATGAAACTGGAATATAAGCCTTGCACTGGTTTCAGACCTTAAAAGAACAATTTGCATGTGTTTCAGAACTAACCGAACTCTTGTATTAATCGACTGTCTATAAAGCTTATCAAACCAAAATACAATAGTGCAGTTATTTAGCTTCACAATATTAAATAGGTAAGGTGGCTCCATCGTCGAATCTTGGATTGGAAACAATACTATTGTCACAAGAAGTTTTGACGTTAAACAATTTTTATTAGGAAAATAAGAGAAGTGTTTCGAACCCCTTACTTACAGTCGCCCTACTGTGGCCGTTGTACCCGCCGACACGTACGCATATTAGAGCGAGGACTTCCTAAAAACCGTAAAGAGGTCAAGTGACAGCCCTTTATAATCTATCTTGGGACTTTTCCTTTGGCCCTGACATCCCAACTTATAAGTATGGAAGATTCGCCGAAGTTCGACAAAGCTGGGACAAAAGGGAATAAAAAAGCCGATGGGTAGACAGGCCCGAATTTATACTTACGTTTGTGAATGACACGCTGATACGGTTTCTCACGTTATACCATTTGATAATTTTCTAGAAAATTCTTCTTATGGGTGTAAAGGGATACGTACATTTTTGTAACATCAAGCAATATCATGCATGATTACTATGGTCCCCGAAATGGAAGTAATTGATGTCCAACTTCGAAAATTCTGAACGCGGTTACTATAATCGCGGTTGGCATGTTTAAAATTCGGAATATCGAATTCTGGCACGTGTAAAACTTAATCTTTTCATTCCAGAGAAATTACGATTGACTCACCGTTGATGGTAGAGATACGGGCTACATGAGATCCAATTGATCGGTAGTTTTTATATCCGACCTAAAGTTTATCTCACTTTTATTTTTTGCAGATATGAACGATATAATCCCATATTAGACGGAGGCTGTGTTATGGTAGCCAGAGAAATGATAAAGTACATAATATAAAATTTCTGACTCATGCTTATATGAGTATAGATAAATAGACACCTGCACGCAGAACAGATAGTCATCACACGAATATTTGTCCTGGGCGAGAATCGAACCTACCTATAGCCGCCGGCGCAGCAGTCAAGGTCATTAGCCGCTAGACGTTATTTAAGATTACGAATCATTTGCTCTCTACAGCTCCATAAAGGCTATGAGTGCTTTTCCATATACTATGCACAAGTATGTATCTGTGGTGTATTAGGCATAAAATGTTATAATATCACCATGTTTCTACATAAAAAGATAAAACCAAATACCCATGATGTTGAACATCTGTGCTTTTGTATTTAGAAAAAAAATATTACACACATACATATATTAACTGATATTTTAATTTCGATGACTCACTCGGGATATTCACTTGTCTCATTATGCAAATATTTAGATAAAAAAGATACGAGAACATCAAACAAAGGCTTCATAAGGTGGGCCAATGTGATAGGGGTCTATTGAATACTGAAGTAGTTGATTGAATAGCCCGATACTGAGGTTCAACAAAGGACGTAAAACCGATAAGATGACAATATAAATAACGTTTTTAATTTATAGCCTCGTACTGGGAATTTTTATATCGTAAATACCATGCCCACACAAACACAAACAAGCGTAAACACATGCAAATATACAAATTATATCAGTTGTATTACACGCAAGGAAACTCACTATGGCTTTAGACGTGTGAACTTTCCTGGAAAGCGAGAAATATTATTTATTAGCGAGAAATATTAAATATTAATTATTTATAAATGAATAAATAAATACTTGAATACTCGTATAACTAAGGTGAAAATATTCCATTGATCTATAAAACACTTCAAAATCTATAATGTTTTAGGGGCTACTTTTTCTGAGATTAGAACTGCCAACAAGATATGGTAAAAAAATGAGAAACTCATGAATATCACGTTTCGAAAAGGTCTCTAAAATGGGAGGAAGCGGCGTCAGTACATCCGCTGCAAGAGACTTCTCCTAATGACGCGAATATTTCCCGTCTGACGTTTAATTAACTATCAAAGGGGGTAGCTGAAAAGCCTCTTCTAACGCCAGTTCATTGGAAGGTTATATTTGAAACAAGTCTCTAGTAGCTATGCCTCGTTATCGTTGACATTTGGTTTATTTTTAATTTCATCGAGTACATCTCAATGGAACCTTTTCATCGAAATGCCAAAACATCCGGGCATACTTGTTGGTTGAACAAAACTATAACAAATATATCTACCTGTCGTATGACCTTTCGGTCAGTTATAATATAATATAATAATAAAATTAGCTACTTGTTACATGAAGGACCTGTTAGGTTATGTAAAGATATCTTAATGTAACAAAGAAATTGAGATATTGAAAGGTATGTTTAGCCGGCATTACACAAAAAAGGCAATCTAAATGCAAACCACAAAAACCCTTTCTCAGATCAGAAAGTTCAGTTTATAAAACAACAAACTACGCAGAACATAATAGAACTGCATCCGTGCGGGACTTAACACAAAAAACGCTTGGTACGTTTTTTTAAATCATTGTACATATTATAAATGGATTTGCTCATTTATTCGCAATTGATGAATTGCCCGTGATCAGCTGATCAATGAATTGGACAGTAATATACATAATGACTGCCTCGTTGGTCGGGCGGTTGCTAACGCGACTGCCGATCGGGAGGTCCTGGGTTCAAATTCTGGGTTGGGTACTGTTGGATTTTTCTAGTAGTGACTCAGAGTCTGGATGTGTGCCCGGTGCATGGCAAT
>DWDX01005225.1:0-10733 GCA_018245675.1 Agara michaeli | reverse complement strand
GTACTGTTGGATTTTTCTAATTTAGAATTTCTAGCAGTGACTCAGAGTCTGGATGTGTGCCCGGTGTATGGCAATAGACTCACCACTTATTCCATTGTGGGACTTGGGTGAAATGTGGGGGTGTACTACACTCCTCTGCCTACCCCTTAGGGGATTACAGGAGTGATGTTACGTTCGTTCCAATACATTAATGTTCAGTGTTTAGCGGTTTGTTTGTTCGCTAAAAGGAGAACATTTCTTTAACAGACATTTTATTCCAGTTTGCGATTTGCCCAGATGAATCAGAGTGCTAATACTGATTTTGTAAATCGGTGTCATATTCTAGATAATAAAACACCGATTGTCTAATTTAGATAATACTGAACGTTCTAATGTTCTACAATAACTAGTCGTGCCATCTGGTGCTCGAAATACGACGGGTTTCTTCATAATATGCCGCTTCATTTGTCACACGCCGAGTGTTGATAGCCTGCTGCCGTGGCACGGATCCAGGATTTCGGGTTCTGTGCAAGGATCAAGGGATGAGCTGTCGAGGGTTCAAATGAGATATTTCAGGTGTGCGTGCGCATCGTGATAATTATACTTGCGTGCCATTGAAGGTTTTCATAAATAACATATTATTGCAGCAATAAATAAGTTGGACACTTTCGACATGTGCGAACACAATTGTCGGATTTGTCAAAACAGTACAATCAATATCCCAGATCATAATACTCACAGTATTTTACTATTAGACATATTATTTAGGGTTCCATTAGTATTATAATGCGTAAATACTTCTACTACATAATGTTGTCTTCTATAAATTAGATTCGACATTAAAAAAATATTGCAAGAAAGTTAATATTTATTTGCTGATAATATTGCAACACAAATGTACGATACAAAAAACATTTTAACGTTGAATTGAGAATGACTATTTCTATTGCCCCCAAGTACGAGTAGACGGTCTCTAAGCACATCTTAAAATATCTTATTACGTAAACACTAAACATGTCCATTATTATTGATCATTATACCGTAACTTCTATGTACATCATATGTAGGATATATTGAGTAAAAACTGTTTAAATTATCATACGCTTTTATCTTTTAACTTAGACAGCTCCCAACACACTGTTAGCTGTGGGTGCACTATTCGTAGGCTCCGCTAGTATTTGGCGACGAACGAGTGGCTAATTTCAATTTAAGACCCCATACCATGGTATCGTGTAGTTGCGCCATCCGAACTAATAAACCCGGCGACAATGCCGACGTGATCCTTGTGCCAAATCCTTATCTCAATTTTATATAATCGTTTCCAGCTACATTTTTGTTCCATGTCTTATAATTGGGTCTTAATTTTTTTTTATTCCTAAAAGCAGTTTTAATAAATGTTACCATTTAAAAGAATCGAAATTACTTAACACTTGTTGTGTCATTTATTTGATGGTTTTTCGTAAGGGAAAGGGTTTACTTTCTTTTTATTGTATATTTATTTTCGAATTATGTTTTTGTTGAAACCTTTCCTTGTCAGTGACTTCCATTTTAGACAGAGATAATTTTTGTGTAAACAAAGAATATTTGTTGCAATTAGTACTCAGTATCATGAATAATTTTAATTTGAATAAGTGATAAAATTATTGGAATAGTAATAAATCTATCAAATTAAGTCTGTTAATGTATTAAAACTGCGATTAATTCATCTATACAGTTTTCTTCTGAAAGGGTCTTAGGAGAATTAGGTACAATCGACGAATACCGACAGTTTTTTGCCAGCTAAGGGATTTACTCGGAGGATTAGGGTCGGAACTTAGGTTTTACGACCATAGTTTCAAAGGTATCCACGTACACCTCAGCATAAAAATTTATAACCCACATTCATTGGTTTTCCTAATACATCTTTTACAATCGACAATAAGAGAGGTTTTAAGTATTAAGAATACTTCTTAATATGACTCAAGTATTAATAGAATATTTTTAATGTAGTTATGTGTATTAATTATACATACGGGCACATTTATTATTATCTTTGCAAAGGTCACTTGGTCACGGTTCCATGTTCCATAGGTACCTTTATAGCAAAAAAGTCGGAGTTACTATGTCCAAATACGTATAACTTCATGTATGTATTATACTTACGTGTATTTTTCTCATGCGAGCAATGAAAAGTATTCAGGTATGTAATATCGGAACATTTTATTATATCCCACAGATACTATACAATAACTGCTGTATAAGAATACAATACAGTTCGAGGCAACTTTGTTTTCAACACATCATAGCAATTTTGTTTCTTTATTATCTTTGAAATGTACACCTTTGATATACCTATTGCTTGTCCAATAATAAACACTGCGACAGAAGATTGTATTTAATTACTAGACAAAACTTAATTAGGAATTTAGAACGCAGCAAGCGACTATTTAGTTATCTTAAGTGAATGTTAATTTTCCAATCGTCGCCAATGTTTCATATTAACTAAACCCCTTTTGATACTAACCTTTGAGTAACTGGTGTCCGACAAAAACTTCCTGATGGAGTTAAGTTAATCGGCAACTTGGAACGTAGCTAGGAACTCGAGCAGTCGACACTAATTTATTTCCGCTTTCGCCGGGATCAGCATGATTAAGTGATAAACATAAAACCATTATAGCGAGCGGAGAATCCTCTGATTCGTATCCGTTTAACTGTTCTTGCTCTTTTAGACTCATTTATAAACCATCCTTAAACATTAAACAACGTGAATATATATGTATACTTCCTAAATATATTTTCAGATTTCATCTGAATTCTGAACTTGTTTCTTAATTAAGAATCTGCAAATTTGTTTTCAAGAAATAATGATTAGATTCGCTGAGTATCGGTTCCAATAAATACATGATACGTCCTCGTTTATTTGGAACAAAAAAGGGCGTTAACGTTCCAAAAAGCGACGCGACAAAATCCTTTGCTCTGTAGGTGTTTGAAATTTAAAATTTAATCAACGCGCCTGCAGTTGGTTTCGTTAATCTCGTAAAGGCACAAAGCAATTTTTAATTGCGTCCCACTGAAAGGCAACGTGTCTTTGACGTTTGCGATTGATTAAAAAGAAAATGCTTCCGACGTCATGGGGAATGTCTTTGGGATGCGCGTTGTACGGTAATGTTTATTAACAAGCTTTTCAAATTCTAGTTTTGCCCGATTACAGTTAAAAAATATTATTATTATTATTATCACGTAATTGAATTAGTTTTCGATAGATCAAAGCTAAAGCAAACTATTAACCTCATAATTTCTATTAATGCAAGTTTACAAACTAGATCATAGCGTGAAAGGTTTTACAAAAATTAAACGAAGAAATACAGTTCTCTTGTTACTTATTACGGCTGTAATCTTTATAAAAGTGCCAGCAGAAAAAAAGTATTTATGTATTTTCCGACGTTTTTAAAGTATCCAGCTAACACAACTATCATAAACAACGAAACTCTCACTGAATTAGCGAGCTCCGACAAGAAAATATGACTTAATAATAAAAATGGCTTATTTATTTATTTTGATGAATTGAAGCTCCCAAATTCCTTAATTCTAGGTGACGATAAACTTCTGAGTTCTAGCAATAGTGTCCATTATAATTGTTTTATAAGTCTTTCAACAGGGATTATTCACTCAATAATCAGACAAGTGAAAATACATAACAAAAAATAAGGAAAATTCCATTTCTCTGTAAATATAAACTAATACATAGCGAACATGCCTCGAAAACCAGAAAGTTCCAACATTTAGTCAAAGTAGTATCTGAAAAGAGATTTTTTCGGCTTTTTTATATTTCCAATGCACAGCATGACCCTGAGGCTTGTGAGCTTTGGAAAGTTGCACGCGCGAGTCGCTGAATAAAAAAAAACATTTAGCTGAGGTTCTGTAGTGTATTTTGAATTTTTGAATTGTATGTAGTATACCTTTAGGATTTCAGTGCGACACTGACATCCTAAAGAATAAAATAAAAATGGGTTATTTCGAAATAGAGACCAAATTTCGAACACACGTGAAACAAATTTTGTTCTGGAAGTAACCTAACTGCTGAACCGCCACTGCTGAGTTGGGTTCGATTAACACTAAATATTTATGTGATAAGCACAAGTATTAGTATTATAAATTATAATTAAATTATGTGTTTGGAGATGTCAGAGTCCTCCGAATAATACTAAGGAAGGACGCCAAAAGGCTTTTAGTGGGTAAAAATCTCACATACCGCTGTATCTGTCCCGAATCACAGCGGTCCCGAGATCCCCCCCCACCAAAACAACAATTTTTTCTGTTTGTTCAATGACATTTCTAACAATAACCAATTACAGCAGAACATCGCGAAAGTATCACCGCGATTACGTATGGCGCGGCGTACTCCCGACTTTGTGGCACAGAATCTGCTATAATTCAATTCTTTCGCTATCTTGACCGCGGGATCGTACTAAATTAATTAGTCTTAGTTAGCCGCTGCACTCCTCTGAGTAATTAACTTAAACAATCTCTTTTTACACAGATATCCGGTCTCATTTTATCACAATGAAGTAGAAGATGAGTCGTTTGAATAATACGATTATGCGGTTAGATTTATTTTTCTCGTCCTTAATAATCGGTATTACTCTGTATTACATGTAAGTTAAAATAATATGTCCAGTGGCGCTCTATTGAAAATTATTATCAGAAGAAAATCTGCCCAACGTGTAATTTTTTATGTTTTGGTATTTAAAAAGAATGCAAAGTAGTCTTATTGGACAAATCTAAACCTATACTTAGATATAACTATTTTTGTACGTCAGCACGCGCTTGCAACTTTCTAAAGCTCCAAGCCCCGAGCCATAGCTTCGCTAACAAAAACCTGAAAAAATATACATTTTCAAACTAGCCGCCGGCCTGAAACAACAGATTTCCGGTTGTAGGACAGATTTTTTTGCAGAATTTTTTTAGTCATAAATTTTAAGGCTTATCAAAACTTTTAGATCATTTTTTTTACAAGACGCAAATGAAAAAAAAAATTCTTTAATGAAATTTTTATATAGAAAATGTTTAAAATAAAATAATATCTGTTGATATCAACCTTCTGTATAATTATAAATGCATTGTCAAGTGTGAATGTATTCCTAAAAGTTGTATATTCGTGTTAAAACGAAGTATGTAGGTCAAGAAGCACACTCAAAGGTCGCTTTGAGAATAGTGTTTTTTAACGTAATTAGTGTAGCTAAGCCAACTTTTGTGCTTTCAACAAGCCTATACAACATGGTACCAGTTTATTTTGAACTCTCTCGGCGAGACGCACCGAAAATATTTGCATGTGTTTGATTCTGCGTGAGATCTCAAAGTATGGTGGACTTCAGTCGTTAGTTTTTCGCTCTCCATAGCCAAGTTGAAGAGCCGGGTGGAGTGAATGAATGTTCGCAGTTGTTCCAATACCATTGAATAACAAGAAGTAAGCACGGGAGTTCCACTAACGTTACGTTAAAAAATGTGCAATGAAATTGTTTATTGTTATGGGATTGTTTTACGCTTTTCACAATTTATATCCGTGTTTAAACTGTGTCACGTAGGTACCTACTTACTTTTTTTTAGTTTTTTACTGTTCCACTGTTGGACTCCGACACTAGCATGAAACCTGACTTATTATTTTAATATATAAATAAAATTAGTAAATATTATTTTAATATGTAAATAAAACTAGCAATCAGTAGTTTACTAGTAAAGAGTAGTATACTAGTAAACAGTGTTCAGTTAAAATTAAAATAAATATAGGCAGATATGTTATGGTGGCGGATGATCACCAAATATTTAGTTGTAAAAAAATTTGAAAGAGACGGCTGTCTTCGTCTTACAGAACCAAATTAGACAGTTGCACTCTTTTAACTGTTCATTGCTAAGCACGAGACCTTTGAACACACAAAATATTTTAGTTTATTGATGTGATTTAAGAAAAAAATACGACTGATTAAAATTAATGGACGCTGGACAATCTGAGAGTCACGGCCCATTTAACTAATTCAGCTCATTGGCTCATTCACAAAGTTGCGCAGCAGTTGAATAAACTCCCAAACAACAACTTTGCGTCCGATTCTCTTCCGACGCTTGTTGTTACAGTCAGCGCCATCTGTCTTTTCATAATGCAATTTTATGAAACTACATTTTAAATGATAGCTATTCATTCGTGTTAAATATATTGTGTACCTATACATTTCTTACCGTATACCTTAAGATACCTTTTCATCGCGGAGGTGACAGGGGGTTATGCCGGACTCGATCGGACAAAACTACGTGAAAGTCCCACCATAACTATTTATTAGAACCAAGGGTATACTTTCAAGGACAAGTCGCATCTTCACATGAACGAGTTACAACTATAATATTATCTAACTTAAATATTATTTCAATATTAATTGGCAGTTGCCATTGTATACCGTGACGGACCTAAAATCCCTTAAACGAACGAATGACTTCCATTACCTACGTACGTACCTATTTACATTTACTCGGCCATTACCCGTTAACTGCACGCCCATTTTCCATTTTCTTAACGTAAAATGACCTGGAGGAAACGAGCTAGAAAAACCCTATTATTCTTTTTTATCAGCTGCAAACTTTTCCAACAATCTTTTGAATTAACTCGAGGCTCTCTAGTTCTGATTACAGTTTCAAACTACCAATATTAAAACATCTCGAGAGAAACCCCACGATTATATGGAACTTTCACTCCGCCATGCTATCTGCGTAGATAGACAAATGTGCCTTATGGGTAGAGAAAGATCCCTTCCTGAACTTCGCCTATAGCGTTTTATATGAATAAAAATGAGACTCACCAATTGAAAGGTAGAATAACATGTATACGGATTAAGGAAAAGTACTAGAGCCACATCTATTTCTACCGTGAAGCAGTTGTTATTAAAACAATTTGGGTTTCGATTTGAAAGGCGTGTTAGTCCGTTTATATACTAAAGGCGATCAACTCAGTCCTCAAGACTAGCATCTATGAGCAACCTTTGACTATTACTAGTCGCTTTTTGAGGTCAGATTAAAATCGTTCGGTTTTGTTGTAAAACTTAAACCTGTTACTAAAGTATCATAAAATATTACAAATGCACTAACGACATTCGAAACGACTAATTGTATATCTATAGTGTATTTAAAATTGTGAAAAAAAATACAACCTAATTGCTTTACACTTTGTACAAAGTTGCAGAAGTACAGTGACAGATGGCGCGAGTGAAGAAACATACCGCCCTCTGACACTAACGCAAAGTTTATTCAACTTCATTCGGTTTGAATTAGTCATATGTATGTCTGAATTGGATTAAGCAGTTCCTCTTATGGATCTGATTCCATTATCTCATTGTGTCACTGTGTAAATACCTACTTTATATACCAAGGTCCTACTTAGGTACACTAGAACAGTTTGTTATAACATAGTCCTCGGGACGCATAAAACGAGCAATTCGTTTTAAAGAGGATTAGACATAACTCTACATAATCGACATAATATTGAACATTAAAAATAATAACTCTCTTTCATTATTCATTGCCTCTACATTGTTATTTCACAGTAGAAAAGATGAAATAGTGAGGTTTAAATCAACATACATATTACATTTCCATGATCCTACATTCAATGAAATTATACACCGTTTTAACTGACATATATCATTACCGTTCTGAGGTTAATTATAATCAAATCTACACATTATTAGCTTGTTAGTGACGTCATCGCCCGTGCGGTTATAATCGCGTTGTCGTGACGTGATTAACGCGAGGTACACTTAATTAATACTTACTGAGGCACCCACAACAGAAATAGTGAACGCTCATGACATTAAATATACATACGTGCATTGTTTCAAAGCTTTGCGGCCGACAAATGTGAAGTGGGCGGTTACTTTTTAGGCTAAAACGTCGCTTTTGTAGCTTTTTACGTGTGAATATTGTAATAATTAATTTTTAATGAAAACCAACATTCATTATGGGATTTAGGTTGCGAATAAATAGAATAAAATATACTTAACGGTAGAAAGCTAATGCAATAATCCCGGTAGCGCCGTGGCTTGGCGCTAAGTCTAAGCTGCTCTAATATACGCCGCGGAACTCGCCCGAAGAACCGGCATTCCGAATTGTGAATACAAACAACACTGTACGCTTTACATCTATACTTTTTAAAAGAGATCATAAAGTAGCTAAAATATGGTATATTATTTTATAGACACACGCATGTTTTGCATAATACATCATGGAATATTAGTCGTATTACGAATTGACATAAACAGACTCCTCTATAAGAAGTTTGAAATTGGACAAACTAGCATATTATATTAAGATATTATAGGATTTAATATGAAATGTGTGAAAAACTATATACCTATCTGAACTCGATTAAGATTCTACAAAGCGTAGGTATCTACTAAAAATAAGAAGTAAGAATATCACACTGACCCTAATTCAGTAGTTTTGTATGCAGAAATATTTGATTAATATTTAGTAGCAGTGTACCTACTTAAGTCAATATATGTATATATGTAAATTTTAAAATTCAACGCACGAGCTTTTAGTGACCCTTTTAGAAGCCCAGCGAACCCCGGCGAAATGCTATTGTTGTAATTATAATGCTGCATTTATTTATGTAACAAAGAAATGTAAAGTAATCCTTAATTTATCGCTTTAGAAGTACTAATATACACGGCCAGAACAGTGAGCTCAATGAGTCTTATCGGCCTAACGCTAAGTCGAGCTATACTGATATACGCTAAGTGGGACTTACCGGGATAAACTAGGATTGCTCTGTTAATGTAGTAATGTTGTTTCTATTTAGATGCACTTAAATTTCGTGAGCTAGGCTGACCGCTAAACCGAGAGTCCGGCTTTACGTGAAATTCTAATTCACAATTAGACAGCCTCGTAAATTGTAATGCAACAACACATAATAAATAAAACAACACTCAAAACAAAAACTTAAACAATTCAAATACTTAGTAAAACTGATAATGGTATAAGATCAAATAGGTAATACAAATAAAATTACAAAACAGAGGCAATTACTGCACATACACACTACGTATAAAATTTGTTTAGATACTTTTTGAGTTACTCATTTTATTCCACTTATTTACGTACAGAGAGAGAGAGAGAGAGAAAGAGAGAGAGATAGAGAGAGAGAGAAATAAATTATGTAACGTTGTAATACCTAGTTATTATCGCATTTCATCCTCTACTTTCGATAAAGACCCTTGCCTAGAGCGTTCCGTATAAAATAGCAAAATTTTTCGAAACGACCTCACTGCAAAAACTTTTGTAATTACTTAATACTAACCCGCTGATAAAATTGAAACACCGCCCTTATCGGACCTTTAAGTGGGAATTAAAGATGTAATAGCCTGAGACAGGCAATCAAGGAGGCGTTAAATCTGTAAGATTATCCCTGTGAACTCTCTTTATGAGTTTAGAAATCGATGTAGAAATTACTGGAAGGGCTAACATTTTATTTTTCAGTCTCAAAATCCTTTAATCGGTTTCAAACGTCAATGAATTTAATTACTCGTTATTCATGAAAACTATAAATAACCGGATTACGCTGTAAGTTGCATTGTAATATTTTATCAATATAATATTTAATAATATTAATGCAATATAATTATCTACGTACGTTTTGTTTGACTTAGAGCAATTTTGCGTAATACGGTCACTCCAAAGGAATTTAAAAAAAAATCCGTACTTATTACAAATGCGATTTCAATCATGCCATACGTGAAAATATTAAAGTACCGTACAGTTGCACTGTGGCTGAAAACTAGCCAAGCCATATCTAGTACATTTGGGCAATCTTTTGATCCGTCACAGCAGAACAAGATTACCGATTACCGAGAACTTGTTCCTTGCCGGTCTATTTGCGTTTGTTTATAGCCATTAGACCGAGAAAACTAGCAGTTATAGTAATGAAAACGGAGTGGACACGGCGGCCCGTTATCTCGGAATCATCTGGGAATCCTTAAGGGTAATCTTGGATATTAAAGTCTATATTAAGTTCTAGAGACGCCTCCAGGGCCATCTCAGTTACAACTTCAAGTTATCTTAAGGCCTCTTGAATTAATGGCCAATTTAAATATTGACTTCATGAATAATTTTCATAATCAGTACAATTACAATTAACTTACAATAACAATTATTACTTTCAAGCTCCTGTGTTTCATAGTTTACACCTAATAAAATATAGATAAGTCTCAATTGTAAGACGCAAATTTTGTAAAAGATTCCTTGTATTGAATTGTTTTTTTTTTTAAATAATCTTACAACGCTAATAAATATATAAATCAATGTGGAATATGTTCGTGTCCAGTCTATATATATTTGAAATTCATAAACGCCACTTACAAATACAACGCCTAAGCAGTCCGATTGGCAATGTGTTCACGTACAAATCCCCCAGTTGATTCAAATAAACACAGAACTGTCCGCACAATTGTACGTATGATGTATTAAAATGAGTTGCAATGTTGCAATCGCATATATTGCGCATCGGACCACCCATAGCAGAGAAAGCGTTGGAGTTCCGTAAGTTAATTGTTGAAAAAAATATTCCGTTAATAGTTTTGGGAGGTGGTAGAACCTATATCCGGTTCGCCCGGGGAAGTACCACCGCCACACCTATTTCTGCCGTGAAGCAATCGTTTTTACAATTTGCGATTCGGTTTGAAGGGTGTGGATGCCGGTCCACATGTATACTAGAGGCGACCATCTCAGTGCTTAAG
>DWDX01005224.1:0-10734 GCA_018245675.1 Agara michaeli | reverse complement strand
CAAACCTGACGCGCTTCGTCTACATTCATCATTCTCTTCATGCATACACGCCGGTTTCGGAGACTCTTGAGTCCTCCATCAGCCAGTATCTGACTACAGATGAACTACATAATGTAGATAAACTACTGAATATATTCTTTTGATATATAATTTTATACCCAGATGCAAATAATATTCATTTTGCAAATAAATGAGCTACAAAATACTAGTTTGAATATATATGTGTCTGTATATTCTTTGTTGCAACTATTAGTATAACGTTACAGGGCAAATTGGTAACATGGCCATAAAGTATTAAAAGGGTTTATCTTAATTAGCAAAACTCTTCTTCAAACTTCCATTTATAAAGCAATATTTGGGATATTCCTTACTCTGAATCATATTAACATCAGTGACGCCCACCGTGACATGTTTTGTGGCTCGCAGTGCTGCCTGAGACAGAAGCATCTTGTGGCCATTGTGCAGTCTGTCGAAAGTGCCACCTAATGCCACATACTTGTAGGTTTTGACCGGTTCTGTTACATCAATCAAACTTGCCATATTATCAGACTCTGTAACATATGTTTTGTATTTTGTTGGTGTGATGAAAATCAGCAGTAGTGGTACTCCGCAGCCAAGGCTGAGTGCACCCCTCTCTACCTAACACTAATTGCTCATTAATCTCAATATTTAAAAAAAAAATTGCTTACATTTCTTAAGTCTTGGTCAATTTTTGGTTTCCATTGTGTGTGTGTGGGTATCAATTATTAAATGTTAGTTATCTTTATACTTTTTGATAAATTTGTCTTAAATAGAAGGCAAAGTGGCAAGAAATTAGACTAATTTAAAATCAATGACAAAGGTATTACTCACAGACATATGGTGTACGAAATGATTCAAAAGAAATATTTACATTTGAAATTTAGACCTCTATATCTGTTATAATTATTACCTTAAGACAGCTAAACAAATGGCTTCCGGCTATTTACATCTATCTAAAAACTGTAAACATAATATTAACTGGGTATATAAGAAAAGTTACCTTTTGTCTGCATAATTGAGAGCTATGTGAGTGTGATATGACCTAATATTCTCATTCATGTTTAATTTTAATAAATCAATATGCTGGTAATTAACAGCATTAAAAAAATATATATTAGTTGCACAGAAAAATTATTCAACAATTTTCACTAATATTTGAAAGAAGTTTGTCAGGGTCATTAGAAATCCTAAAACTCTCCCTACACTTAAGGGATAAAAGTATGACTGAATACACATACTTTTTAACCGACTTCAAAAAAAGGAGGAGGTTCTCAATTCGTCTGTATTTTTTTTCACTTACCAATGGTCTGTATGTGAAACTTTTCCTTGACATTTTCAACAGATTGCTTGAGACTATCTGTATCTTTAGACATTTCACTATCAAACATGATGATATCTATCGGGTAGCTTGTCTTGATTTTCTTCACTGTTTCCCTAGGTTTCAGCATGAGTCTCACATCTAAGTCTCCACTCTGTGGTGTCTAAAACCAAATAACTTCTAATCAAAAACTCTTATTATTTAGAACCTCAATCTATTTGCAATCAATAGTACATTTACCTTTGCATAAATATTATTTATTTCCCTATTAACAATTGGTAGTGAACTTTCTGGGCCATTGTTGAATTTTATGTACAATACTCTTCTAACAAACTTTGAAACTTTTGAACATAAATAGTGTGCTTTAGCTGCATTAGAAACAAATAACAGTCCATTGTTAGCCATTATGTCTGTAAATAAACAATTATGAAATGTAACAAACATATTTAATACAGAGACAAATATGTAAAATCTGAATAAGTTGACGGTAAAATTATGTCATTTAATTAAACCTACCTGGTTTATTTTTATGGTCATAATTCATAAGAAATACGTATGAGACAATTACAGAGAACAACACCACTACGAGTGACACTATAGCAACTCTCGGCATATTAACACACAAGTCCAAAGGTTATGTGCTTATCAACAAATCTTACGTACAATTAACTTGTAATAAAACCTCCATACAATAACGTACATAAGTAGAAAGTGCATGTTTTTCCAAATATCGAAAATACAAGTGTAGGGGATTACCCGAGTTGTGAAGAGCAGGAAATATAATCATAGCACATCTACAATACTTATTTACCTAGTTCTTAACTCTTGAGTATTATGAACAATATTATGAATTATGGATGTTAAACCAATGCATTACCTAAAAGCTCTCGTATATATAACTAAGTGTTTGAAAATTGTCTTGTCGCCCGAATAAATTAAGGAGGATAACACAATTGCAGGCAAATTCGATTGCCGGCTGTTTAAAATTGAGAAAATAATATTATAGAATACCACAACAGCACCTACAAGTTAATAGTATGACGCATGTCACTACATGTCAGTAGTCATTGTCAAACCAATTTTAACGTCAGTTGATGTTATGTCAATTGTCAATAATAACGTGTGATCCACTTGCTAATAAAACTTATTTGCTTAGTTGCTAATTAAGCTTTTAGACTACCCAGAGAACACACAAAGTTTATTATGTGGAAATCAGTGTTAAAAGGAGGCAGCTCATTTGTCAGCATATACTAAAATGCAGAAATAAGCGCATCACACATGTACATCACTGAAGATAAATGTTTTTATATCAACATATAATTAACTAGTAAATTAACGTGAAAAATACCATTACTTTCACTATCGATACCTTACCCACATAACTTCGAGTACGACTAAGAGTACTTCGGTGTTCTGAAAATTTAAAAATGGATGTATTTACCATTAATCAACGCGGTTCAGGTCGCTTACTTTTTTACCTTACTTCTCCTTAAGTACTCTACTTCATGCAATCCAGGTGGCATCATCTGACTGAATTAGTTTCTTTAGTTAGATATTACATTATAAAGGAATTGAATTAAAACGAAACGAAAAATGCCAAACTAATTTAATAAAAAGGTTTTATTAATGCCTTAAGCACAGTGACAAAATTCGTGGGCGATATAGAAAAAATCTTACAAATCTACTAGAATCGCGACATTTAATTGTTTCAAAAATGTGTCATCAAAACAGGAAGTAAAAGTAATGTATAAATTTTACATATTTTATATGAGTAACATTAAGAAAACTTTATGTAAAATGTTTATTTTAAAGCATGTCAATCACATGAAGCATAGTTTGAAATGTCAAAACGCCTTTGTTATCTTTATCATCAGCTTTACTTCATCCTTACCCGCTATTTGTATTCTAACCAGTACTTTATTTAGTATCTCGATTATCACCTAATAAATGGGTACAGCTACCTAGTATCTAATGGCTTATTATTCAAAGTAACATATAGTTCCAATATAATAACAACAGATATATTTGATCAGAACATTTTACAAAGAAAGAGTATCATTTTACATAGATTTGATTCTACTACAAGTTAAGACAAGACAAGAATACTGAATACAATCTACAGACGTCGGAGATACCGCTAACACAACAAATATCGTACGACTGGCCTTATGGTTAGAGACCCTAGCTGCGAAACCGGAGGCCGTGGGTTCGATTCCCACTTACGACAAAGATTTGTGCGATGAACACATTCGCATTTTTTGTCGCTGGGTATAATAAATGTATCTATGTATATAAGTATTATACGGCATATGTTATAAAATATGTATGTTCATCAGTTATTAGGTCATCATAGTGCAGGCTCTGCCTAGTTTGGAGTCAGATGGCCGTATGTGTGGATGTTAAAATAATATCATCATATGTGAATATGGTTGAATTCATTACCTTAATCTTTTTTATATCCGTTAAAAGTGAAAATTATACAGATTTCACACAATATTTCGTAGCGTATGTCCTTCTACAGGCTTCCAACTAACTTCATTCCAATCAACAGAGTTGTTTTCGAATTGAAATATCCCTAAATAAGTATTGATATACATATTATGTACATATGAATTAAGCATAGACATGAATATGTGACTCGTTTCTCAGTGTGTATACTCATATAGACTGTGCTTAAATAACTAACAATCATATTTATTCTACTCGTACGTATGTAACATCACGCCTGTAAATATAATCCTAACAGAAATAAAATTACACGCATACATTATAAAACTAGAAATGGAACTACGCGTAATAATAATAACTATGACATGGCGTCAACCCTAACAAACGAGGTAGGTACCTACCTAACAATGTGTACATTCGAAATTCAAATACATTAAATTAACAGTTGTATCGTCAATGTACTGTTATAAACGAGCTTCCTGATTACGTTCGGATAACAGTTGGAATTAAATTGGCATTTCTTTGTGCAACCCTTTCATATAATACAAAAAAGTCAACATACTAAAGTCATTCACTCATCGTTAGTAGGTAAGTACTTATAAATCAATTAAATAGAACTAAATGTATTCTTGTGGGACCTGACTAGCAATGTGGACAGGAAGTCCACGCTGGCGTTGGCGATCTGAAAGGAAGGAAAGTAATTAATTAAATTTTATCAATTTTGTTTTCCCATTAAATAACATATAGGTATATATTACATATAATATATATTTATAATCCCTATGGTCCGGTGTAGTACTTTAACTGTATGTAGGTATGTCAGCGTTCGCATGTACATATTAGTTATTTGCTATTGGCTGGTGCGTTAATAATACATCTATACCTTTGTCGCTTCTCAGCGAAAGGATTTTCAACTACAGACAAGGCGAAGTTAAAGGTGACAAACAACAACATTATTTACATTTTTATCGATACGCTTACGTCGTCTTAGAACAGACTCTGCCCAGCTAGCCAAATACAGATTGGAAAAGTACTGAGTATGAAATCTAAACAACTAAAACAAATAACATATAACAGATTAAGAACGTTTAAGTACGATTATGTATGTGAGTTTTACACTTGGCCAGTTTATCTATTTATTGTTTGAGGGTTATTTACCAAATGCAAAAGCTTAGCGCATGTCTTTAAGCCGGATCGCGGACTCGTCAGTAGACACGCGGGTGTCCTCGGTGGGCGCGGAGCTGGAGCGCGTCGCCCAGCGCCCGAGACTCGATTCGGCCGCAGCGCTTTTGCCTCGTAAACTCCTCCATCTGACACACAAACAATCGGCTTAAACTATAAAGAGACCACATCGATCATTCATGTATTCGTTACTATTCAGTTTTCATTAATCATACCTCTAGAGGGTAATTGGACTAGATCCATTTAAATTAAGATTTTAATTGAATTTACAAAGTGTTTTAAAGTCTCTGTAAATTATGTATTGTAACTAGACATTAACTAACGCCTATCTTTCCAATAACATTTTTTTTTAATACAAGTCTTATGCGATGTCAAATAACTTAAACATGATTGAAATTTTATACTCACTTTTTAGCGGCCAAATTGCGTACTTTATTCTTCCATACGAATATTAAGAATATGAATATTCCAAGCATAATGTTGGAAATGTCGACTACGATCCAATACCAGTTGGATCCGCCAACCGCGAAGCTTATGATCTCCACCGTCCAATTCACCCCCATCACAACGAACAGCTTAAAATACAACGCGTACCTGTGGAAAAAAATCATCAGTATAATCCTAATTTAAATACGTAAACCAAATCCATTGTATTCCACCCCTTGGTTTTAAAGGTACATTTACGTCAACGAGACTTGTGGCGGTCCTACACGGTTCAAAGACAAAGACTTTTATTTGCACAAATATGGGTACATTTAAAGATATTACAGAATTATTGGTTCAATCTAAGTATATCTTGCCTTTTTCGGCATACAAATTAAAGAAACACAATAAGGGTATCATTTAATAATTAACGTTCAGACGAAGTAACATATATTTAACTAAGATATTTATAATCAATACATAACTGTCAGTTTAGTACCAGCAGCTAGTTCCTTTTTTGTAGATAGATACCTTTGTTTGTCTTTTCTCAGTTTATCACTGCGTGATGACTCGGCGCTTTTTAATATAGCAGTCTCTTGTTTGATAGATCTGATTTTGTGGGCCGTCACCGAAAATAGCACAACATTGCACACCACCAGCACCAACACCGGAGTGAAGAAATACACCAGCTCACTCGTCCAATCTAAAAACGTAGTTGCATTAGTTATAACTTAAATGAAATAATGTTTTATTTTGCTAGGTGGAAGAACATGTATACGTTTCGCCCGCAAAAGTACCATCAGCTTGTCTATTTTACCGTGAAGCAATTCTTATTATCACATTTTGCGTTTCATTTTGAAGAGAATGGATAGCGGTCCACGTGATATCAGGCTCAACCATCTTAGTTCTGAAGAGCAACGCATCTGTCACCAACCATTAACACATACGGATACACTAACAGTTCCATTAACGGGTATTAACTAATATTGTTAACAATTCCATTCCTGCACTAATGAATACTATTCAACAATTTTTTATTAACACATTACTAACTGAACTCATACGAACAGTCACATTTCTAGAGCCCTATTACCGGTTGGCTATACATTTTCATAGGCCGCAGCGCCACTTGCGACTGCTGCTGCCGACTCATAGAGAGTAACACTCTCTTCACATAAAAAAAATATAACTCTAACGCTAAACCTCTGACAATATACTGGTGAAAATATATTCCGCTTTTGTTTCCGTTGTCTCAACTCTGAGATATTATAGCAATATCGTAAATGTGAGGTTATTCCAGAGTATAAATCGTATCTCGTATTGCAGTACTCGTAAGTTTCGTTTCAAATGTTCCGTTTAAGCCATAGAGTGACGTAACGTAGTTTCTCATTTTCGTTTTAATCTGAGTGAAAACAGAGCACCTTCATAATATACCCGTTTATCACCTGCATCTAACGGACTAAAATACTGCTTGGAGATCTGCATTAATTTTATAATATTGTATCCAACACTACACGAACTTTTACAATAAAAATAAAATACTCATGAAATCACTTTTACAATAAAAATACTGTGAATTGATCTTCTTACTTTTGTGTGATCTTGTGATTGATAGATACATCTCCAAACAAATAAAATAAAGTCGTAAAAGAGATTTAAGGAAAGGAAAGAACAACAAGGAAATAAGGAAAGGGTGAGTGGTAGAGTCGAAAAAAGTAGAGACTTAAGGATACGAACTTTAATCGAATCGGAGATGTAGGGACCTGAAGAAGACTAGGTCAGAAATACGTCTAATAGACGACGTTGTATGACGACATTGATGAAAGATTGATAAGTGACGAAAGAAGTACATTAGGACTGTATGAAATGCACATCTTTAGTCTATGTCTACCGTTGTAGGGAATTATGTATGAATAACGTATGTATATAGATAGAATTTATTGGACAAGTAAGCCATGCATTGCTCACCACTGAACCAGCAGCGTCTGCTTCCAAAGCCCGGTGTGATGATAGAGTCTGGCAAGTCTTGGCTAAACTGCATTGCGACCGTGATAGCTGTCAGAACGATTGGTACACCCCAAGCGTAAATTGCATACGCCGCGAATTGCTTTTTCTCTCGTCGCCTATTAGAACTCCCACCACGGTATCCACTGTACAACACAATTAGTTTATCAAAACCAAATAGTTTTATCTGTTCAGCGGTATATATAACATATTTACATCACACTGCTTAACGTTAACTCAATGGTCAACAAATAAGAGGTATAGTTGCTTTATATGTGTTTATAAATAATATCTATTTAGAAACAATATCATACGGTTCAATTGTTAAATTGACAATTTTCTACTGTCCAGGGAAGCCTATACAATATAAAATGCGTTGTACTTTGATTTTGAATAGAATTATTTTCAATTTTTCAACCCTATTTAAGGTTCCATTTTAAAGATCTTTTGAAATTACCTTTCATCTAAAGAACAATTTCCTACTTATTGCTCATGCGTGTCTTATCAAAATGAGGAACAACAAATTACCTCTGAGACTGTTGCGACGTAAGGCTTCCGATCCTTGCGAATGCGTTAAACATTGAATAAGATTATAGTTCTATTATCAACAATAAAGACAGTCAATAAACATTATCTATCAACTCTATACACAAATCATTCAATCCAACCTCAGTGGCTGTGTTTATTATATACAACTATACAAACATGCTTAATAAAATAAATACAAGTATGCCGATATTCTGATTTCCGTGTCATGCAACTAACTGACTAACATTCTAGGAATTTGTGCGTAATCGTGCGATGTTTTGTCCTGTGGGTTATAAATATAAAATTCTTTTACGAAGAAAACATATGCGTACTTTTGAAAAATAAAATCAAAATTATGAATTGTTTGTCTCTCAAGGAATTATGTAAGTAATATGAACTTGCAATTTAATTACTTGATATATTATACTACTGTATATTTGCACTATACACTATAATAAATTCAATACTTTAGTAGTAGCTAAAGCACTTTTAATCAAGGCGATGTTTCGTTATCTTTTCAATTAAGTTATGAATTAATGAATGATAAACTTGAACGTAAAGGATAAAATGCATGATAATTGATTAGAAAAATGCAATTATGCACAAATCAATAAATGAATGCGTCACTATAATGTGAAAACTTATTGAATAATATGAAGATAATAGCGCTAAATTTAATATTTTCGTGCAATTTTACAAAATATGTATGCCTACGACTCATCATTATATTGATATGAACTAGACTTTTACTGGATTCGGTCAGGAACGTGTAAGGTTAAGTGTGTACGTAACTGACTCAAATATTAATGTGAAATAAAATTATTTCGGAGGGAAAAAAGGGCATCAATTCCTTAGCAGGTAGAGATCGTTATTAACCTACTCTTTTGGTAAAGAGACGTGACTTTATGCATATTATATTTTATATATAATTACATTAAATAATATTTTTAAGCAAGAATTAATTTAACAATATGTTAACAAATGTGATGAATAATTTTTTGAGTTAAAACATGGCATAGACAACAACACGATTAATTTTCAGATCACGGCTATTTCAAACTAGGACAAAAATAAATTGTATATTTTTTGTACCTTAACCTATTTACTATGATGTTTCTTACTGTCTTATTCGATTAAGTGTGTTAAAAATTTTATAACAACACCTCCTTAATTTCTGCCGAGATTATCTCTATCGTAAATGGTACAATTTTAATAATCCAAACACTGAACCCAGTAAACGTAAAATATGTAGTTATATCAAAATGTTCTGAATCTCCTGGGGACTTCGATCCGAAATTTATTGCCTAACTGACCTTACATATTTGAAGATACCTGTATGTATTCTTTTGTTACAAATGTTAGCTTAAATGATGTTTTGTCATATTCAGAGGTTGTGAAATATTTGTAATATATTTTAAATAACTACATATCTATGTACAACATTACAGAATGTACAATAAATACTATCACACAACAGGCATGCCAGTTTTACAGACAACGACCTGCTTAGGGACCTACAAGTGACGATTGCAACCAGGGGGAATCGGCCTCACAGTTCTGGAACCCATGAACAAACGGGGAATAAAACATTAGTTGTATTTGGGCAACTTTATTACACTCGCATTCTTAAAAAATGAAGGTCTCACAATCTAGAGATTAATACGTTAGATTAAATTTCATGAGTCCGGTGTTTGAAACAAGAAACTTGCTTGATCCCTAGATAAAAGACCAGATTATAGACCATCTGAGCTGTGCAACATACCAATGGGCTTCTGAGCAGTACCTACAGTAGACCATACTACAGGAAATGCCTCGTCCAATATAACAGTTAAAATGCTTGAAAACTAGAAACGAACGACCAAGGTAAAAATAAACGTCACGCCTGTAATCCCCTAAGGGGTAGGCGGAGGAGTGTAGTACACCCCCACATTTCACCAGTTACCAAAAATAAAACCTTGTAAAATTAATCACTAGTGATAAATTACGATCTTGTCATCCAAAAATTTAAGATTTAGCTTTTTCCTTTGTAAAAATTTAAATCATCATAATCAAAATAATGTATAATCGACATTGCACGTATGAAGATCGTCTTGACATATTTATATTAATTTCAAAAGCATTCGAATCGTTTCAGCGGCCAGTCATGTTCCTTGACACGTTTTGTTTTCAAAATCCATTTTCAATTAAAAATTTTCGATCGACCCTTTGTTTTTACAGTTTTTTTTTAAAGTCTTTATTTAAATGCATCTTCAACAGTGCAACAATGACAGGGTAGGCACAGGCCGCAGTAATAAGTATATAACGCGTTGTTGTGAGTGTGTTCGATATAAAAATACAATATTGCTTTAACGGTTTACTTTAACTGATAATCGACCTGATACCATTCAACGCGCATGTAGATGTAATGGACGTTTTATATCTCGTTAAGTGGCCATTGCATAAATCGTAACGCCATATTGTTACGAATCGCATTTTATACGTTGGTAATTCCTTGTCAATATATCGATGACATGTTTGAGTGTGGTAAAATTTTCGTACTTTCCTTAATCGTTGTGATTAGTTCAGGTTAGGTTTGGATAGGCTCTATGAATTGATTAATAATGTATAAGTACTTTGAACAAAATTTATGTTTTGATTTCCATTGCATCACTGTAATTATGTGAACCAATTTTATTTATTTAATAGCTTTTGCCCGCGACTTCGTCCCGCGCTTGTATTATTATACAAATGTTATTATACATAATATAAACCTTCCTCTTCAATCACTCTATCTATTAAAAAAAACCGCATCAAAATCCGTTGCGTAGTTT
>DWDX01005223.1:0-10735 GCA_018245675.1 Agara michaeli | reverse complement strand
CCGTAAAGCTCTGCTTCTATCAGCTGCTTACAGCATCATGAGATAATGAAAGACCGTCTGAGCACGCTATCTCCTCTAAAACACTTTTGTACTTGCAATATAAGTTTCTTCTCATTTTAATTTTCATTCAAAAAAAATAATTTTTAGTTCTCAAACTGTACCAACTCTCCTAATATTGCATGTGAAATGATTGCATAATAATGCTAAATCATATTGATCAATTTATGCAAGTTGTTAAATGTAGACGAGTGAGTGTGTTAAGGACAATCAGAATCACGGCACTGAATTCGATGGACAGCGCTGAGCACTGTTGCTAGCAGTCCCAAGAATATTACTCACAACAACAGAGCACTGAGCGTGGCAGAACTGCACTGAAAAGCATGGGAGATAAAAATTACACATATTCTCATTTTATGCCTGTTTGCTAAGAAAGTTGAAAGTGTGTGTATGCATATTCATACAAAATGGTTATATATCTAAATAGCATATATTTCCAACACTTTTCATCACATTTATACTGTAATGTGGGTTGAAATGCATTGCTTTTGATTAAAGTAATCTATATTAGACTATCACACATGTTTGTCAACATAAATAGATCATCTTTTCCCTCACAAACATAGTCATAGGCAACTTTCTAAGCATCATAGATGACAACAGTATTTAAAACTTAATGCATACATACTCAGTTTCCATATATATACAATATGTATTTGAGGGCATTGGGACAATAACAGTCAAATCAAAAGTGAGATTTTCCTATGTACAGAAGGTGGAGGTCAGAATTCCATATGAAATGTAATAGAGGGTAGGGTAAAATGTCTAAATTGGCACTTGATCATACAACTGGATCACTAGTTCGTTTAATTGTTGCCTTCAAATACTTATTGAGAATTAATTTCTAAATAATTAATTATCTAATAATGCTTGTTGGTCTCAATAAATTGAAAAATTTGGATTTTATATTATATCTTCAGTACAATACAAACCGTAACACATGAATTTTCAGAAAAATAACCAACCAATGTTTTAATGAGATTCTTATAAGAAAACATAAAAGAATTTATGAGTTGCATTTTTTTTTAAATTACTCTCTTTTTATTATAAGCATAGAAAATTTAATCGGAGCCCTATACAATGAATAGACATATTTAATTGGATGGTAGTATGTATTAGTAATGGAAATATGGAGGAAGATTTTACAAGCAATCATTCCAATTGAAACAACTACTTAATATCATATCAAAATGTATTATTTCAAACTAACACTTAAAAGCAAGACAAAAACAAATTTATTGCATTAACCTTAGTGAGTAAATAGATGTAGGTGCTGAGTTTTAACTAGTAGCTACATGTGATAATAAATATAATGGTATATTTATAATAATTTACATTTATTTTAGAATCAGCAGTCAAATATTTATGGTTACATACGTTATTTTTTCTTTTCTATGACTATTGTTTGTCCTTCGAGCAATGAAGTAGTGGTCAACTAGTGCAATAATGAATGACGTCATTAGATTGACAGTCAATAAACCACGGTAAACAAAACCATCGGTTTAACTATTCTACGGAAAATTAGTGTAGACCAATTACAGTACGACATAATTTGAAAAATAAGGTGAAAACTAAAAAAACTCACATTTTGAAACAAAGATAAATCTTCAAGGGTATCAGGGCTAACAGCGATCAGTGGTTGACAGCAAAACTAAATAACATGGCGGCATCTTGTCGCAGCCGGTCTACAAATCCTTATAACAGTTACAAAACATTGGACACTTACATTAACTATTAACTCCCTGTACGGCTTCCTTCGCAAAAATCACTTTAACACACTTAGAAAGAAAAATAAATAAGTTCATATCAGACACTATAGGCAAAATGACGTAACATTCTCAACCTTCACGGTCGCACAGTACAAACGGTAGGTATAAGAAATAGTAATATTTTATTTGGTAAATATTGGGAGCAAGGGTGCGACAAACCTTGTTCGACACTATTTTTTAATCAAATATATTTTAACTCCGAGCACCACCGACCAAAGTTTTGGCAAAATAAAATAACGCGTTTATTATTCTGCCAAAGAACAAACGTGACACGCAGTCAAGCAACCTCGTTCACAAATTTTTAATTTTTCAACCCGCGGCGTGTTATCTTTACTATTTCTAGTCGGATAGTCGTACCAGTTCATTATGCAAAATACATAGTTTAGAATTTTAACGTTATTCACTTGATAACTATATTTTTATTATTTTAGAACTAAACTAATCATGGATGTAATTAAATTATGCTTAACTTTGATAAATCCTATAATAGGCTTTGTAACCAACTGAAATAGTTTTAGACAATAAATTGTACTAGTATAAGTTTTATAGTGTTATTTAAGTAGTTTATAATTATTTTCGTGATAGAAGCGTAAAAAAATATATTTTTTAGTCATCAAATTTCAATAACTAATAAAATAAAGAAAGAAAATATGGTGTCTCATTTCATAAAGAAAATCCGAACTATGTAAATAAAAAAAATATATTTTATAAACTACCTACATTTTGTTTCTACAAAACAACCTAAACGGGGGCAATTATTTCAAATTTGAAGTATAATGTTATATTACAAAAATACTCAATCGTAGAAATACTGTAACAGTGTTCACAAATTATATGTAGGTACCGACATACATATTAGATTAAATGTGTAAATACAAATTGAGGACGCTACTGTTTGTTTGCATGAAGAGAGTGATGAATATAGACGAAGCGCGTCAGATTTGCAAGGACAGAGATATTTGGCACTAGGTACTTTATGCCTACCCCGTTATGGACCTGGAGTGATGTTATGTACTGTTTGCGATTACAGCGCATTGTCGGATCATACTAATAATTATAGAATGGAGATATAAAGACACTAATTCATTTTGAAATACATACATAATTTTTTTAAATTAAATTGTTATAATATGGCGTACCGGCCTATCATATGCATAGTCTGCACATGTATATGTTATGATTCGTATTAATTATTTTTATTATTAGAATAAAACTACATATTAATAATTTATTCATATAAATAAAATTGAAGTAGCCGGTTGTGATTTCAAAACAACTGTTTTCTCAAATGCTTATAGTTATTTACTCGATACTAAAACACAAACAAACTTTTTAAAGTTTTTAACCTTTTTACAGGCTGTCTGTCCGGGCTAAACTCTGAAATGGCTGAACCGATTTTAATGGAACTTTTACTGGAAGATAGAGAAGGTTATATGGCAACATACAGGCTACTTTTTATCCCAAAATTTCCCCGGGCATAGCTCGTTTATGAATAGAAGACAATGCAAGGAGTTTGCAACAATATATTTACAAGAGCAGCACATTCTACTACTTTTAAATTTCGGTTGATTGAAACCCACGATTTTGAACCGATGATGATGGGAAACTATGATGTTTTAGTCATTCATAGTATTAATTATTATTATTATATCATCACGCCAGGGCTCTAACGGGGTAGGCAGAAAGCATCGAGTATAAATCATGTAGTCATTATAAACAAGATACATATATCGCAGTGTCTTAGTAGGATACCTACAGTTCCTCATCGAAAAGCAAGTTTATTACGCAAAAAAGAAATAAAAAAAAATTTGGTAAAAAGCACCGCGATACGATTTAGTGCGTTCTGGTTGATTGAAATAAGTGCCTACTATATATACAATTTTAAAACTTCACGTGATAGATCGTTTGTCAAACATTTATATAAAAAATAAAATTTCTACAAACTTTCAATTTAAAAAAGTTTATTAATTGGTATATACATTACTAGGTAAATAATATTTATTTTGATCATATTTTAGTGGGATATTTTGAGAATAACAGAGAACTATACTTAAATAAAACAGACCTTCAATATTGTATATGAAATAATCATGTCATTGCCGTGGCATATTCCACTAGAGGCGCTTCCTGGACTTAAAGATAAAGAAGCGCCTATTGAACCTTCCATACTGAAACATTATTGTAAACTAAATATTCATGAAAATCCATGCGAAGAACTTCAAACAGGATTGATGTGTGAAATAGGGATCAATAATCGAGAGCCTGCTACTATACAAAGACTGATTGCTGCCGGAATGACAGTAGGACGTTTAAACATGCGTGATTTAGAACCTGATGCATGTGCTCAATTGGTACAAAGTGTGAGACAAGCTGTATATAATTACAGTGCAGAATTAGAATATGTTTATCCATTGGCACTCATAGTAGATGTTAGAGGTCCTAACATAGTAACTGGTGATTTAAAAGGAGGTCATCAGACAACAATTGAGCTGTTAATAGATCAAACAATAAGGTTGACCACGGATGCCAGTTGGCGAGAAAGCGGTACAGCAGACTGCCTTTACGTTGGTTATGATCATTTAACTGATCTGCAGTCTGGAGACTTAATACATGTAGAAGGTTTAACTGGGAAAGTAAAACTGGTTATATCAGAAGTTGGTGATGATTCAGTGGACTGTAAAATAGTTACTGGAGGTATCCTTGGAGCAAAAATGCCAGTTACAATTTCAAAGACACCTCATGATAAGAATATTTTAAATAAAGGTTGTGATAGTCTTGAATCAATTTCTTATTGTGAATCCTCAAATCAACCTTTTGAACACATAGAAGAACAAATATCATGGGCGGTGTCTTCAGACATAGATGCTGTATTAGTCCCCAATGCTCAAAATGCTGACGATATACAACATGTTAGAAATATTCTTTCAGAAAGGGGAAAACACATTCTAGTGTTTGCATGCATAGAATCTGTAATAGGTCTCGACAATGTAGATAGTTTGTTATTCGAAGCTGATGGCATATACATTGACAGATATATCATAAGCACAGATTTGCCAGTTGAAAAGATATTTATCGCTCAAAAAGCTATTTTAGCTAAGTGTAACGAAACTGGCAAGCCCTGTATATGCAAAGCCGTAATAAATGAACAAATTCCTACATTATGTGTCACTGATATAGCAAACCTTATACTAGATGGTGCTGATGTATTAGCTTTAGAATTACATTATGATTCGCCCTTGAAGAAATTTTCTTCAACTTTTGATGCAGTCCGCATGGCGGAGCATTGTTTGGGCGCTGCTGCAGTAATATGTAGACACGCTGAACGAATAATATGGCATCCCCATATTTATGGCAATATAGAATTGATGAAAAGTCCTTTAGATGAACCATCGAAAGCTGTCTGCATCAGTGCAGTTGAGCTGGCTATGCGATCTCAAGCCGCAGTTATCATTTGTCTTACGAACTCTGGACGAACAGCTAAAATTCTTTCACATGTTAAGCCCGCTTGTCCTATTGTAGCCGTAACAAGAACTTGTCACACTGCAAGACAGGTGCGTTTTTGGAGAGGTATTCGAGCCATGCATTATTTTGATGTGGCTAAAGGTAACTGGATGGCGGAAGTGGATGCTAGAGTTCACGCTGCTTTAGATTATTGTAAGGCCAAACGAATTCTGCGTGCCGGCGATGCATATGTTGTCGTTACAGGTTCAAGACGCGGTGCGGGCTACTGTGATACTGTTAGATTACTGTATGCAAGTGCTCGAGACACAGTATTTGTTGATTAGCTAAAATTAATAAATTGAAACTGAACCTGATAATGAAGAGTATAGATGAAGTTGATTTTAATATAATATAAACTTTTAATTAAATGCTTAATTGAGTAAAAAATATTATTAATTTGCACTTTATCTTTATACGAATATACATTTTGTCTACAATTATTCGACAGTAGTTGTCATATCCGTAAGTACTAGTAACAGTATCGGAGAGATAACCCTACAGAGATTGTAAGAACTGTATTTCGTTACATTTGGTAAACATTTTAACGTTTGGTCAATTTTAAACCCAGATAAGAATTTCTTTTCGAGCTAAAGAAACGGAACAAATGTAATCTTTATTTATGTATGTATTTAACAACTTTTTTAATTCACCGTTAATTTTTTTAAACGTATAAACAACATTAAATTGCTGTCATTAAAACCTCTTGCTTTGTTTTCACAGAAAGTTTCACTTATTATATAATATTTTATCTTCTAATTTTTATTAATAATCGCCTTATAATGTGTTAATATTAGTAGATGATAGAAAATTTAATTAATATCTGTAAATTTTCTGATTTACCACAATAGAAAAATAGATAACTGTATTTTTTAAACGTAATAAATATCTTCGAAATTTTCGTTATCCACTTTGTATATTTTAAGGTCTTTATCTAATAAAAGTATTAATTACCTACCATCAGTAATTATATAGCGTGAGAAGTGGACTTCGTAGAGGGAGTAACAATATGACCAAGTCAAGAGTAGTATATTGGGCGAACTTTTAAGGAAAGTAGAAGAGGCAAAAGTAGTTTGTAAAAATTGTAGCCGGTAGAAATCCATAATCTCTACCTACCCGTAAGGAAAATATACCAGACAAGGTATTATAACTTGTGCACCTTATAAAACTAAGCATCGTTTTGGGTTAGCGCTTCTTAACTGTAAATATCTATTAAAAATGGGGTAAGGCAAATTAGTCTTCAGAACTAGCAACGCATCTTATAAGAAGAACTTTGATAAATGATAAACGGCTGCAGTGATTACTTAACATTTTGCTACTCTCATGATTAAAAACAAAAATTAACAGCTTTTTTGGCAATTCCTCTAGTGCTGGTAACATTGATCATCGACATAAGTAACTTGTGTTCACTTCAAACTTGTAATCTTGGAAGTGGCACCAAAATAACTGAAGTCTGAAAATTTAAATTTTAATATTTGGAAATTAATACTACTTATACTGTTAGAAACGAGCCGTGGGAACACTTATGAGATTTTGAAACGTAGGGTTTTTCAATCAGTTGAAATTTAAAATTTTTAACAATTTTATTGGCTATTCCGACAAGTTAGTTAAAGAGGTGTAAGAAAACAAAATTCGTAAACTTTTGGAATCATACGCAAAACTTCGTGTTACGTTATGAGTTTGGAAATAGAAGTTAGAGAAATATGTGGAAATCTGATATCTAATCGTGCTAATGAACGAAAAAAAGCTGCGGAGTCTCTAAAAAAGTTTTTGGAAAATGGTAAAGCTGTGCCGTCGTTATTGACGAATAATACGAAGAAAAAATCTGGATATAGTTGGTATAATGTTTTTGACGACGTCCATGCATATGTTATTAAGGTAATCCTCATAAAAACATTTTGACTAAATGTAGTACATAGCAAACTAAATCGTGTTTTTACATAATTACAATAAATCCATATGCAATGCCATTAAAACCCGGATTATATTGTTGGCAATATCATTATGTATCATCATACATATTTTTAATACCTACCATTTATATACCTGATCCCCCATGCCACACAATTACTAAGGGTCATTGGGTCCCTTTATGAAAAGTCCATAATTTTGTACATTAAGAAAAGTCGATATTTATTCCAGGGAAGAATAGAGAATATTGCTTGTTAGAATTAAGGAAAAAGATTTTTTTTAGGTAGATTATAACTAATAGTCTCAGATTAATACAGTAATGTTCTGTATATTTAAGATTGTAGTACACTGGAAATATTACAGAAACAAACAGGAAATTTTGTACCTACTTTATCTGAATAAGTTTGGCATAAATACTTCAATTCTTAAACATGGGGTGACTTCCATCAGTGATTTGATTTTGTTAAAGCACAGCATTCTGTGTAATTTCAAAGTATATAGCAAGGCAGTAAGTAGCTTTAACTGCTGAAGCTTCTTTTATTTTTATTTGTTTTAGGAAGCTGAAAAATTTGAAACATCGAAAACTTTCCATACAGTCACCGCACCTCTCTGTATGAACCTTCTACATCTTTGTGTCACTGGTGCCAATAATGGTAATAGATACTCATTTGTTTTTTTTTATTATATATGAACTGTAAAGTATCTTAAATGTATGTTTATAATATTTGAATACATATAGGTTATAGAAGTAATACTTAGACAGGTAATTAATAATGATTTTTAATTACTGTCTATCATTAGTGTCATAACATTAGTAAATATTTTTTATTCATGAGAGCCATTAATAATGTTGCTGCATGATACTACTAGTCAAACTGCTAAGGCTATAAATCAGAGCAAAGTTAAAGCCAATAAATAAACATGATTTCATTGTGCATAGTATTGATTAAAGGAGAATTAATGATGTCTAATTATAGCTTTCTTCCATTTTAGGTCAAGCTTATATAAAATGTGAAAAATTAATGGAGGCATGTTTGCTCATTCTAGAGGACAGTCGGCTAAGTAATGCAATAGGTGATGCATATTTAAATCTTTTGTATAAACATATTTTGTCCAATGACAATTACCTAATCTATATTTCACCAATAACGTGGGAAAGTAAGTAATTTTAGAGTTTGAAGTCATAATTGCTATTCTGTTATAATAAGTTGGATTACAGATCAAGAGATTGCTTGCAGTGGCAAACAGCGATGATATGGTATGGTCATAAGAAATTTTTCATAAAATGCAACAATATTAGACATATGTGTTATTGAGGGGAAAATGGATGTATTCGTTTATGATCATTTATCAAGTGGTCTGTGGTATCAGGGTTTTGAGATGGATGATGTTTGATATTAATTTCTACAGAAAGTGCATAAAACCGAATAAGAAAGTTGTAGTTCTTCTTAGGCAACTAACTTTTTTCTTTAGTAACTGTTTTTCTGTTAATATCCTTACTAAGAGTCTGATTTAGTTAGAGCATGGTGTACGCCATCTATATCTATCGAAACTGTTAGGGTTCAATTTTTTTCTTGTTAAAGATGTCCTTGTTATCTATCACATATTTGTTTTTTATATATGTTGATTTTATTTTTTTTCAATTTTTTTAGGATTGCTGGATGTTTGTATGTCTGCATGTTTTTCTAAAACTTCCATGTTAGACAGTGTGATGAAATTAAAACTTGTCTGCCTTGTAATTAAAAATGCGACTAGTTACTGCCAGTTTGTAATTCCGCTAAGAAATTCCTTATCTAAAATAAGAGAATATGTCAATAAAAACGCCACAGACAGAAAGATACAGGAAATTGAAATCATTACTCTAATTCTGGAGACAGTAAGTTAATTAGCATAGTGTATTTAATAAATTGAGATTAACAATATGAGACCAAAAAAATGCATGCTCCAGATTTTCCTTGTTACTTCTTATTTTTTTTAAATCTTAATTTAAATTGCCATGGAATGGAAAAGTGTGCATCGGTGTTCCCTTTGCACGACCAAGAGTGAATAAATATTTGTTAGGCAAGCATGTTACATCATAGGCTGCAACATCATTTTCCAACAGGTTACACGGCCGCCAAATGTTTCAATATTAAGACCAAAGAAAAACATACAATTAACGATAGCGATATGATACAATTAGCGATATGCCAACATCATTATGTTATTAGCTTTGTCTGTTTTTATTTTTAGTTGTCTACAGAATGTCGTTTAACTTTATGCGAATTCATGGAGGGAGTGTTACCATGTATATTTCAATTTTATAACCAAAATCTTGATCATAAAATGAAGGTAAGCAACATAATTATTTCTGCGTTTTTTCTTTATGAAACCATTTTATATGTTTAAGAGTTTGTACACGCTAATATACATAAAAAAAATATACAACACTGTATATACATATCAAAAATTTGTAGTCTTAATGAGGTTGAATTCTTTGTCCAGTATTCTTTGGAAACACTACTGCAGAAGACTTAATCGCTAGTGACGGCATTGGTGTGGTACAATTAAAATCATGTGTTAGGCAGATGCATCTCACTTACACTTCTCAGAATTACCTTGAGAAGAACTTAAGACTAAGATATCAGGTGGCTTTCAAGAATATATTTGTGTTAATTATGTAATTAACAATCCTATCTAATCACATGCAAATCATATTTTTAGACGTCACTATTTAAATTATTGGAACTGACAATCATGCTTCATCATCCAAAAGGAAGATCTGAAGGCATCACAGGCAGCTTAGCTCAGAATTGGGACGTGTGGAATAAGCATCTTAATAATATATTGGAAATAGTCTGTTCGGAAATCACATTCAAACAAAAACATTTAGATTATTCCATGAAACAATGTCAATATTTTTCTTATGTGGCTGCAGCTATATTGCACCAGGTAATATATTATTAAAAATTGGGTACTGTATATATATAAATTTTATAGTCTCGTCCTTTTTGGGCATTGAAAATATTGTAGAAAAGGTCAATTTTGAAATTCAGTATTTTGTGGTGTTTATTTATTTACCTATTAGTCTTTTACAATAATACAGGTATTCATGGCGTCCGCAAATAAAAATGATGATAATCATGCAAGTTCAAGTTCATTTAAGAAGCAAAAAGTGACTGTTAACACAAACAAATGCTTCAAAGATCTTATTCATGAACTCGAAACCAATTGTTTCCCCTGGTAAGTGATTTCCTAAACACTTATATTTAAAATAACTTATATTTGACTGCCTCGTTGATCGGGCGGTTCCTAGGGCGACTGCCGGTCGGGTGGTCCTGGGTTCAAATCCCGGGTTGGGTACTGTTGGATTTTTCTAATTTAGAATTTTTTGCAGTGACTTAGATTCTGGATGTGTGCCCGGTGCATGGCAACAGGCTCACAACCTATTCCATTGTGGGACTTAAACGTAACTGGTGAATTGTGGGGGTGTACTACACTCCTCTGCCTACCCCTTAGGG
>DWDX01005222.1:0-10736 GCA_018245675.1 Agara michaeli | reverse complement strand
GCACGTTATGTGCAACCCGCGTATAGATATATTATTATTGTACAGCAGTACGACGTAAGTACCGTTATATTCCAAATCCATATGTCGGGCGAGTCCTCGGGCCCCACGGCGATGAGGTAGTTCCCGTCGGGACTCCACGCCAGGTATGACACGCCATACGGATGGCCCTCCAGCGATTTTCTGTCAAATCATAGACTATATTGTATGATTATAAAAAGTAGCAGCAGATTTAGCATTTAGCAGACGAGAGTGACTCGCGACAGAAACCCTCCATTTATTCCTTGTATAAATACGGCGGTCGACATTACGGGCGCGAGGCGGACCGACGCGCGGGGTCGACCGCGTAACCACGACGGACCTGAACGAGAGCCTCTTGTGGACGGGGTCGAAGTCCCACAGCATGACCGTGTTGTCCTTGGAGCCGGACGCTAGCTTGGAGCCGTCCGGCGACCACTTGCAGTACCACACCTCGTCGCAGTGCTCGTTCAGGACCTGGAGTGTCACCGAGTTTCACGTTGTATTTCGATATATCGTTTACGTATATATTATATACATCGGTTATTAAACTAGAAGCCGATTGTTCATCGGGAGCGGACCTGCAGCTGGTGTATGGGGAAGGCGTCGGAGGAGCAGTGGTGGTCGGCCAGCAGCGAGAATGGGATGTGGTCGGGCAGGTGCGGCGGCGAGGGGCGCGGCGCGGCGTGGAAGCGGCAGCGCGCAGCCTGGTGCGCGGTGGCCTGCGCCAGCAGCGCGCGCAGGCGGCCCGGCGCCATCATGAGCGCGGGCGGCAGTACGGCCTGCACGCGCGCCAGCACGGCCGCGCGCGACGCCGCGCCGCCCGCCCACTGCGCCCGCGCGCGCAACTCGCCGGCGTCGGCGCACATCATGAGCGCCGACAGCCGGTGCACGCGCGGCGTGTCGTACTGCAGCGGCGTCAACTCGTTGCGCAGCACGTGCAGCGCGTCCAGCACGCGTCCCGCCTCCAGATGCTCCAGGTACTTCTGCTCCAGCACCACGAACTTCATCTCCTGCAACGGTTCGTTTCATGCGTGTCGGTATTCCCTGTACGTAATAGACGCGCGCTACTTCCGGTCGGTCCCGAGACGTACAAAGTTAGCGATCAATCTGTCGGTGTCGACTACTAACATGCATTATATCATATTATAGATATCTCGGTAACACGACGAAACGTCAACGAGCTAAAGGATCTCGCGGCATCGTACTGCCGTCCAGCGGGCGACGCAGATGAAGGAGCGAGCTCCGCGGTGACCGCACAGTCCGGGAGCGAGGCGGCTCGCCGGCGCGTGTAAGGCACGAGGACTCACGGCGAGGTTGTGCGGGTCGACGTCCGCCGCGTCGCGCAGCAGGTCGTGCAACGCGCGCAGGTCGTGGTCCGCCTTGCCCCAGTCGCCGGCCAGCACGTGCTGCCGGAACGTGGCCGCCGCCGGGTGCTCCAGGTGCAAGCCCGACTCCTCCATCAACGAGGCGGCACTGCGCCTGCGAACGTACATCCATTCGCTCTGTATAAATTCCAAATCGAATCGCTAAATACATATATTTAGTTATAAATAAGTATTTTTGGTTAAATATTATGTTAGTGAACTTACAAGTAAATAAAACCTTCGGATCGTTAGATAAACGTAATTACGTGTTATTTTATTAATTCGCAATTGTACTCGTAATATGTGTAATAAAAGTTCAGTCGCTCAGTAACGGAACGTGCCCGCGACCTCGCTGTGCCTCGGTCCCGCAGAGCACCGCCGTGGCCTGCGAACGCCATCCTGTGTCTTACTTATTTATAAACCGTTTTAATTCTAGTTTATTTTAAAATTGTAACTATATAGGTCATCGCCATAGCTATCTGCCGCTGGCCCCTCGCTCTAGCGGTTGCGGGTGTTAAACGAGAGGTCGCGGGATCGATTTCCACCCGGAACAGACGTCAGCATGGTTAGCGCGTTCGTTTGTCGCGTGTCTGAGTGTAATCAAAATATTTTACGTCTTATAGTAGGTCTGCAGTCCTAAATCGAACCGTTTTTATGAGAATCAATTCTTTAAACCTAAAAGACCGAAGCGGTTACGGAGTCCGTCAGGGAGCCGCGCCGACGATACACGACGCGCGTGTCCACGAAGCGAACAGAGCGAGCGGTGCCGGGTGTCTAACGGTTAGCTACAGCCCGTTCGGGTCGCCGCGTGCATACCTGATGTCGATTTATAAGCGTCGGTGTGAGTCCTTTGCAGACAGTCTCGTGGCCACGCCGTGTGTCGCGGCTGCAAGATAGTACAAACGTCGCCGCGTTCGCTCCGCGACAATTTTTGAAAATGTGCCAAAACTCTCTATTTTAGTGTTCAGTGCGGACGATGCAGTCTTAAAAGTTCAATAATACAATAATAAGTATCGTTACTTTACAATGGGAATATTCTTTAATAAACACAGAGAGCGTCAACTGACGTATCCAACGGATGGAGTTTCGTTAATTCATTGCACGCCTCGGTCGACGACTACCCGCCAGTCACCGATTACACAGAGATCGGCTACTATTCACTCCGGAAAAGTCGCCGGGTTCATTCTCTCTACGTTCACCCCCGGCCGACGAGGACGTTTTATTTGAATCTCCATCAAAGACAACGGAACGGATAGACGACGGAACCAAACAACGGCAGAGTAATAAATAAATATAGTCTAATGGCCGTCTCCGAGGGCTCCGTATGTAACTAAAAGACTGACTGTTATCTATTAACGATCCCTCGGAACGAGATCGATGGCCCAAAAATCTATGAGTACATGTGCTAGAGGGAAACTCGTGTAGTGATGTCTATAAACACGAACGATGACGAAGGCATCTGGTTAACGTAGGTTCGCGCGGAGCGGGCCTCACCGAACCGTCCCGGCGCAGGACAATCAACTCGGCGGTGCGTATTGCGCACGCTCGCCGGGAATCCGTAGACATCGTCGCGTCACGACGGCAATTTTGTGTTCTCCGAGAAAATAAATAACACTCCTTCGCACACACCGCTGTACCGTTAACATAAAAGTGTTTATGAGTCTAGGATCGAAAGCGCGGCATTCGCAAACGGAAGCACAAAAGACAGTGGAAAAAATGGAAGCGTCACTACCGCGGAAGAGAATTGCGAATAATAAAAGTGAATTAAGTAATTGATTACTATTTCGGGTGCGCCACGTTCCCAGGGAGATCAACGATGAAATTATGAAGTAGCAATATAACTGCGTCCGAGAGGGTATAAGGAGAATTAGATTTGTTGAGAGCGTTGTCTGCAATAGACCTGTTATAAAGAAAAAATCTAGCATTCCGGGCAACTCGTCGGTAACGTAAATAAGAGATACTCTAAAATATGAGAAAGGTGCAGATGTCGAGATGGCATCTATTGCGGACGAGAGGCAGCGCCGGCGGGGGCGTGCGGGGGGCGGCTGGACCGCGACGTTTCTACTCTAGCTGCAGGACGCGAAGGCCGGACTGTCGCTATACGGATTATTGATCGGATGTATTTAATTCGCGGTCGGCTATCTATCGACTGTGCATTACGAGTAGCTTCGATAGCCACACGCCCATGCGAGCTAAATTTTGTAACACTCGTGAAGGTTAACGCGGGCGTGTGACATAGGTGGGTGGATCCTTTCTGTCCTACGGCGATTTGGTCGTTCACTTTAGGGACCCGCGAAACAGGAAACGGTAGAAGACTTACAACGCGACAATACGATCATATTTAGATTTTTAAAAGATTGAACGTTAAACCATATTAGTAAATATGCTTAATTTTCGTATAAAAATGAACTACCCGTTTAATAGCATTTGTGCCGAATAATAGTAATCGGACTGTTGTAGAAAACGTTCTACATCACAAACGTAATTGGTCTCTCGTGTAAAAATGCGTACATATCTTTTGAGTTCAAAAGATTGGAGGGGGTTTCTTTCTGCTAACATATTTCTACCCATTTACGATAACCTAGGGGGCGCCCAAATCCGATAAATGATAACGATGCGGTAGGTACTTTTGTTAAGTGTACGCATACTTATACTCGCATCCTGGATTCTATTATAATATATGTACATTGATTTGTTTAGGATACGTATTGCACGCCTCGAAGAGACTATCTATCGATTAGTGGGAAATATAGAATATACTCATCATAAATCACAACTATAGGTATAATACGCTCGTAATATGAGAAAAAATATTATTTAGCGAATGAACGCCTTCCTCGTCGTGCTGTCAGCAGGGAAAGGTTCGTCGGCACCGGGGAACTAATGCGGCCTCTCGCAGCGCAAAGGAAACGGCGGTAGAACAACGCACACGCTCGCTCGCGGCAGAACAGTTCTAAGCACACTATTAACAGACCTCAGTACAATTCAACAAAATGGGCAACAACAATACCAGCTGTCGATTACGCGACGCGACGATGTACTCGACGCTAACTGGATAACTATTCGTCATAATTGCGTCATTAAGCTAAAAGGTACATTTATGAAATTGGTTAATAAATAATTACATACTACATGTCAGTGGATACCGTTCATTGTGAAGTGACTGCTGACTCTAGGACTCACCGGTTTCAGTGTTGCAAATTCGCTTCACTGTTCCAAATCTTTATCTATATCTATACTAATATTATAAAGAGGAAAGATTTGTGTGCCTGTGTGTATGTAACGAATAGGCTCCAAAATAACGACCGATTTCAAAAATTCTTTCACCATTTGAATGCTACATTGTCACTGATCACCATAGGCTATATTAATTACAGGAAAAAATAAGTATCCTTACTAAAACGACAATAATGGAACCCAAAATGTAAAAAAATGCCATAAAATGTCTTTCAACGCATGCGCTGCGAAAACTATTGATGATAAAACAAAAAATATTCTACAATATTAAAGAACATATCAATATCTACAAAAAGGTCGCGATAGCATATGTCGAACCATTGTAGTTACGTCACTATAACTACTTTTTAACATTTTAAAAGTTAATAGAAATTCTGACCAAAATCGGACCAAGTTATCCATACCTTTGCATTGATCCATATCCAAATAAATCATTTCCTAAGCGAGACTGTTTCAATACCTATAAATTACCTTTCAGTTTATTCAAATCGGAAATTCCGTTCAAAAGATATTACGAATTTAAAACGTCAATCGAAAGATATTAATTGAAAAATTAACGCCGCCGCACGGCCGCGCCGCCGCCGGTATAGCACGGAGGAGTCGCACCGAATTGCGGGAGAGGGGCGTGCACAAAATTGATATGGCAGAACAACGTTTGCCGAATCGGCTAGTATTAGTATAAATCAATATAATAGCTAGAAAGCTTACAGCATATTTTAAATAACTTTTATTAATACAATGGATTGTGATCACTGATATCGCCAAATCGTAGGTCGGGTGTAGAGCAGCGGCCGCACACACCGTGCTCGGTCATTGGCTCGAAATTCGAACACTTATAAATCGGTTGCCGCTTTTGTATTCGTTCACGAGATATAAACGGTGCGACGAATCCAAACAGTATTAAAATCACAATAACATGTCAGCCGTAAAAGTCAACGGACATGCTAGAACAGTCACGAATTTGTTACGATTTGGCAAAACTATCAACGCGCCTATAAGTATAGTGACTTTTAACGTCTTTTAAGACTACCTGATTTTGTCCGCAGTTCCACTTTTATTGCTGTGTTTTAAAATTTCAGTCAGTTTTCCGGATAAAAATCAGATGCAATAATAAAAACCTCCATTACCTCAAGTTCAAAGTTTCAAACTTGTACTCTTTTTCGGCACACGTCTCTCTGAGCAGAGCCTATCGTTTGAAAATATACGTTTAATGTGAGCTGCAAGGCGGAGCTGAAATTTGCTAAATAAAGGAATAAGCAAATTTACAGTCGACGGCTCGCCGGAGCATCACCCGCGACCGCGACGAGACGGACCCGGCGCCCGACCGTTCACACGCAGCCGGCGAGACGGTGCTCGCTCTTAGATTTTGTTTATGACGTCTGGCCGATCTCCCTCAGGTCGCACCGTGCATCGCCTGCTCCTGCATTCCCGGGCCTCGCTTATGACGACGACCGCGGTTGCGCGACTGTCTGCTTAGTTCCGTTACATATAATATTTAACGATTCACAAACCGTAAACGACTATAATTCGAGTGCTTAAATTTAAAGCACCGTATTAATTGTTCGTGAGTCGACTTCGCACCGACCGGAAGTAAATTATCGTATGGTTTTTATCCTCATTTGGATCAATACCACTGAAAATATGCAGTTCAAAAGTAACATACACAAAAAAAAAACCAACAACCTTATTCCATTATTACGATGTAAGTACACGCACTTACGGTCTCGTTTCATTTACGGAGCTTTGCAACGCACCATCGAAAACTCGTCCAGTGCCGTACACTACACCCACCGCGGGCATCGCTGAACACACACCATCAGGGTTTGCCTCTTCGCTAGATTAAACGTATGAACAATACAATACCCTAGTGATTAAAGATGTCGCTACATTTTTCTATATTAATAAATTCAATTCATCCACTTTAATGTAAAATATGGTCGTAAAAATCTGGAAAGTTAGAAAAAAGCTGAATACGATCCCATATAATCTATCGATCTGCCTTTATTGTTCGTTAGCCTACAAACTGGCTTCAGTGTTTAAAACGTTCATTGTGAAGGGAGGCTTGTGCGGCGACCGCGGAACGGTCGGAGACGGCCGCTTCCGCGACCGTGCAGGCGTTCAATGACATGCGGTGCATCCCCGCCTTGTACTCTGAGTGTTGGAAAATGTAAAAAACTATTATTTCGCTCCCGCACGGACATCCCCGCGTCACAAAGCAAAAGTAATTGTGAAGTTTATACCACAATAAACACGAATGCAATAAACGAGCGTGCCCTAGAATTTGTCAACCAACGAAAAGACCCACGGTAAGCTCCGCGGAGGCTAGTCGGCGCGGCGCTCGTCCGCGGCGCTCGACGGGCGAGTATCGAACTATGCACGCGCACCGACTGTCGCCCGCTACTCAACAATCCTTGGAATCTCATAAGTTGCTAATGATTCACTGTAACGTCTTCTAACGATAATATTGTTGTGAAGTCTGTTTAGTGGCCGAGTGGCTTTTGTACGCATTGTCTGTAATTCAACAGAGCACATTTTTGGGAAAATCGTTATCTACGATGCAATATGACATGGGGTTACACGATCCTCTATTTAAAGAAAAAATAAATAATCAAAATACGCTATGAAATTTATACACATAAAATAACATTTAATGACAGCACAAGAAATAAATATTTACTTTCTCATTGTTTATTGATTGTGTACTTGAATGATTTTTCTATGAATCGTTTCACTCGACAATTAATACTGAAATAAATAATTATGTATTTTCGACCTCAACCATTACCTGTCATGCATTATAGTGACTTTAAAGACAATTATTATAATTAACATGAATAGAAACAAACCGACAACATTATTTTTTCCTTTTTCTGTAAGTGTTATGTTATTAACATTAATGAAATGGTTTTAACAATACATTAATGCTTCCGTGTGCAGCATTTGTACAATGTTATAATTAAGGTGTTATGTTATGATACATTAACATTATGCTAAAATTTATAAAATTGCACAAATACTAATATTGGATTTTGAAAAACGTCTGTTCTGAATGACTGCCTCGATTATGTACTTTACTGTCAGATAACAAACACATCAATGATCTAAAGGGGACTAACTAACCTTTAAAAAATTATTGAGACAGAATAAAAAATTATCTGAAGTTGAATTCAAAATGTATGTACATACAATTGGCGCGTGGTCCGGACACTGCTGCACATAGCAATCGCTCTGTAAACTTGTACAAATATACAGCACCGAGCTCTTTTGTCTGTTCAGCGACTGACGACTATCACTAGTAGAGTATTTTCATAAGTATTTTGATACTTCGGCGGGAATGCTAGGAAGCCCCTTCCGGTTGTTATGGCTAGGAAACGATCAGTAAACCTCAGCAGTGGCCTTACATAGATTAGTTCTCCATTAATCTCTATCTCTAGCGAAACAGTTGGTAGACATGTACGAGTTAAGTTCTGAAAATTGCAAATACCTAGATCCCACCGGTTGCATTTAATACCATTGAAGTGTTAAAAAAGGCTGTTTATCAAGTTCAATGAAAAGTTATGTTGCTTTGTGGTCACATTTGACATTTGGTGTTAGGCAAGTACTACCTATGTTTAAGGATTGTGAATAGGTCTGATATTGGGTGACATCATCTTTTTGCTAAATTCATGCTTAGATAATATTGAAGTCCGTTTCGCTCGTGACTTCAATATTATTTAAACATGAATTGTGCTGAGATTCTAAACAAAATAGAAACTTTGCACAATAATGTCCATACATCTAATTCGCTAATGTTTCCACGATTACCCAGCTGTGTTATAAAAAATGTGAACAAACCAGAATCCCCGCAAAGTTCCAATTAACTAAAAATTGGCAATAGTCAAGTGAAGCTGCGACCTACATGATGTATTAGTTAGAACAATTTTCAAGATTCTGTTTTTCAATTTCTTTAATCTGGGAACATTTGGAATTTTTCCTTCGTACCTCAGCACCATTCAATAAAATAATGTGTCATATATCTAAGCATATTATTCCAACGATTATCAAGTAATACACGACACACTGGCTGAACACTGCCCCTAACACGTATACATCAATAAACAATGAACGTCTCCTCTTTGTCATACCAAACATTGTCTTCGTTGACAGACGTTGAGTAGACCTATCATCTAGACTGTATTTATTCAATGTAATCTGTAAGTAACTATTTCATCATATTGTGCACAAATGTTTTCAAACAATACATTTATTTGATAGGAATAATATATACTATTCTAACATACAGTATTATACTGTATTTATTTGAGCACCATCGAAGACCGACCCTAGATATTGTCTCGACGACATTATAAGCCAGGACATGGCTTTAATAGTGTCTTTAATAATATAAAATACAATAATAATCACATATAATGAAAGAACAATATGCAAACACTACTTTCTGTTTCATCAAGACATAGTAAGTGCCAATACGAAGTGCAGAGCTTAACAAAGTAAAGAGGTACTCACTCGAGTCCAACAGAGAGCAGATGCTGGCCGATGAGTCGCACGATCTCCTGGTCGGTCTGGGCCATGCGGAGGCCGGACGGCTGCATGTCGCCGTTGCGTGCATCGCCGTTGAGGTGCGGCGCACCGTTCGCGCACGGCTGGTGCATGGCGGGCGTGGGCGACAGCCTGCGGGTCCGCTTGCGCGGCGGCCGGTGGCCCTCGTCCCCCGAGTCACTGGAGGCCAGGCTGGCCCGCTCCTCTGCGCGTGCTCGCGCTCCTCGGATCACGAGCTCCGCCGCATCGGCCTCGGCCTCTATGCCGCCAAGCAGTGACGTCACGCCCGCTGCGCACCACCCGCGCTCAATGGACCATCTCCCTTTGTTCGCTGCCGAACGCTTCTCCTCCCTTTGTTCGCTTCCGAACGCTTCTCGATTGTTCTCACGTTGCACCCTTTAGCCCACCTCCTAGACCAGATCACTAAATAAAAAGCCTCAAGGAGAAGGGTTCGAACGTTCGAACTTCAGGTGAATCCTTAAGCTATACCAGCGTACACAAAAATCAGCTGCAAATGAAACGACAGCTGTCTATGTTCGCTATGTGCAACATCGCCCTTCTTTCTGATTCGGGTTCGGGTGACGTTCGTGTCGTTCGGACGCGCTTCGGGTGGAATCGTGTGCAATCTTTGACCTCAAAATAAAAATATTATGAAATGTGCAAGATCACAAACATAATATCATTGAATACGTTTCGGTTACATTGAACATTATTTATGTTTGTGTACATGCATTACAGATATTTATAAAGAAATGAGTGAGTTTTTTTAGATCAAATAATTATTTCCCGATTTATATTTATTTATTATATATTTATTTATTATATATTTATTTATTATATTTCTTATTTATTTATTACAGTAACCAAGTAGAGTAAACCTTTGTGTTATGCAATATTTAATTTAAAATCCTCCATTTTGTTTACTTAGAAAATAAGATATATTAAAATTTTAATATTGCATCATATGAAACGTACATGTCATGCCTGACAGTATAAGAAAATAGATATTTCGCCAAAGCTTACTAAAGCAGATGTCTCATTTTCAAAAAAGTGGTATATTTATTATTAAATAGGTATACATAAATTAAATTAAATTACAATGATATAGCAACAACGGTAAATCTGTCAGGGAGTGACAAGACTGACTTTTAGTCTATCTGTATCAGTAGACACTATCTAATACTGACATTACATATTAGAAACAATCCAGGATTTTGACGAGATTCTGATAACGAAACAAGATATTACCATTAAATGTCTTTATAATCAGCTGATTTCCTTGTTTTTTTTAGTGTGTATGGAAAAAAATAATATAAATATTGTAAGAGGAGAAAGCAGTAGACATGGGTTCATTTATATTAGAAGTTGTAATGCTCAGTGTAGTAATACCTGTTAGTAACTTACAACTACTTATAAACGTACGGAATCAGGTGAGCTTCACAGGGCACTAACTCAGTTCTATTTTCGAATAAGAATAATGTGCGTTTAGAAATATTAATTGAACATTTTCTGTTCTGCCCTTAGGACAGAAAAATATTATTTACGAATTACTTTTTATATTGACAGGGTGGTGATGTT
>DWDX01005221.1:0-10737 GCA_018245675.1 Agara michaeli | reverse complement strand
ACGTAACCGGTGAAATGTGGGGGTGTACTACACTCCTCTGCCTACCCCTTAGGGGATTACAGGCGTGATGTTACATTACAAACTTAGCCCTCAAGGGCTGCACTTGTAACAGACCTCAGGGAGGCGCTTGTAACCTTCCATTCGCTTCACACTGTCTCTTTACAAAATTGCATCACCATCAGCCTAACAGATTGGCTGTGAGCGTGAAACAGATAGACAGAGTTAAATTTGTAATATTCATATAGATTGGATACTCAATTTTGCATTGGTACGTAACTTTAAGTTAATATCACGTTAATTTAACAATCAGCTTCTATAACTTCAATTTTAATTGATATTTCAGTTATGCCAACAATGTACTGGTCGGTCCAAATGTGTTCCTCCGTTGCCCGGACTCCAGGCTGGAAGATTGCGATTTGCCGATCAAAACGAAGACCTATCTTTGCTCAAAGGACCCTGATAGATGTCTGTGGAAAGAAGTTAAGCCGAAAATGGTGAGTAGAGTTGTGAAAGAGAGCATTGGACACAATTTTTTTGCAATTCGAATTGAACATATAACCAATTTCATTCACCAAATAAGTCTCTTCAGAAAAAAACGTTGCAAATTTTTTGTTGGTCGACTGCTGGACTGGCTCTCATCCTATAGTGAGAGATATTTTGGACATAGTCTACCACGCTGGCCAAATGCGGATTGGCAGCCTTTTTTATAACATTTCTAAGGTGTGGAGGTTTCCTCATGATGTTTTTCTTAACCGTTATAGCAAGTGATATTTACTTTTTAGTTATTAAATGCACATGACAATTCGCAAGGTGCCGTGCCAGGATCGAACCCAGACCCCCGGGAAATGAAAGCTGAATTTCAAACCAGCAGGCTATCACCGCTTGTTGTTATCACTTTTTGCCAATTATTCATTGCTATTTTGAATTTTTTAGATGCACAAGTCCTTGGTGTGGTCGGTGCCGGTGGGCGACCTGAACCACTATTGCTTCGTGTCTTCGGTCACGCTCCTGGCCGTCCTGATAGGATCCCTGGTCCTCATCAAAGCCATCCACGAGCACAAGGTGGCTTATAGACAGAAGAAGACCATTAACTACAACTAAATGGAACAACTTTGTCCAGCTTGTTGTACCGGCTATATTTGGATTATTATATGTATAAAAGGATATTTTATTGATAATTAGAGCGAATAGACGCCAGCATGAGCCATTACTTGTAATGCGACATTTATTTATTCTTTATTGTCCTTAACATTATTAAAACTATTGGCTTCAGTCCAAGATGATATAAAGTTAGAACTTTTTTAGGGAAAGGTCTGCTGTGTCTTATCGACGACACATCGACACTCCGTTACTCTATGATCATCAAGTCTGGACTACAACAATGCCGATGACCGGATAATTAACTCCTGTTTAAAAACATTGGCACAAATTGTGATTTGAAGTTGGCGTTAGGGTCTTAGACAGAGATTGGAAACAGACTGACGCGCAATATGATATAGGTTTTGGGTTCGACTTCCACTCAGGGCGAACACTTGTGTGATGAGCACATTTGTTTGTTCCGTGTCTGGGTGTGATAAAAATATCTATATAAGTAGACAAAGACAAAGACGTTTATTTGCACAAATATGGGTACATATAAAGACGTTACAGGTTTATTAGTTCAAGCCATATTTTGCCTTTTACGGCGTACAAATAGAAGTTAAAGTATTATATTGTATGCTTATATTATGTATGTTTATCAGCTGTCCGGTTGCCATGACACAGGCATTCAATTGTCTAATTTGCAATCAGATAGCCGTGCCTGGAACTGTCCCAATTATTATTATGATTATGTTTCTAATGAGTCCGTTTCCGCCTACACACTTTACTAGATTGTCAAAATGTTTTTGCAATCTTTTTGATTTACCTATTATTATAATTTAATTTTGCATTCCAAAAACCAAAGAATATTTTTAAGTTTCATATACTTAGACTTGTCGTTGGTGTAAGAAAATAGATTAATCTTTTAGTAGTTACGTAATTCAATGTTCAATGAAATACTCTCTATGTGTTAGTTTAAGATATTTGGTAAGTAGACATAACACATTCCAAATATTTCCACTCAGTAGACATATATTAATACATTCCAGATATTGTCACGGTATCCTAAACTCAAGAAGCACTGTAATTTTATCTCAAAGGATCTCGTGAAGTATTTCAAGGTTCACTAATAATATATAATGATTCACTGTAATGTAAAACTGGTACACCTTAGTGACAAAGTAATATTTCACACTGTTTTAGTTACCTTCAAGATGGAGAGTTATATTAATCACTTTCGCATTTAGAAGCTTTCAGAAGTAAACTGTAAGCATTCTGCGATGATGATCAGAGCTGATCGTGAACTGCTTTGCAGTTGGAAGTAGATTGGTTAAAAGGCATTGAAAATACAAATTGTACTCGATGAAAGTAGTTTTGTTCCACAAAGTGGCCCACAGACTAAACGAACAAATGTTACTTAACAGTGAGTATTTTAACAATTTGTTTGAAATGATGACTTATAGTTTATCAGTATGCGTGTTTATATTGTCTGTGGTTTTTTGATATAGCTCGATGGAAATAATTTTGATTCTTCTACTCGTGTCATTACATATTTTGTCACTTTGAATCTGAAATCCTGTATGTACTTAAAGTTCTTAATGTTGTATTGGAGAAAAGTGGAGTGAAATAATATAATACAGTCGGTTATTTCAGAACTGTGGTGTTTTTTTGCCAGCAAAATATATTTAATTTTAATAATCACTATTAATATTGTTGTCTATAATGAATTGTCATTACTTTATACATTATATAATAACATGTAGAAAGGTAATATGTGTATTTCAGACATGTATGTACCTATTTAAGAAATGTTTTTAACCGACTTCAAAAAAAGGAGGAGGTTCTCAATTTGTCTGTATTTTTTTTTTTTATTAAATTACAACTTAGTCGTACATTTCCTCCAACTTCCAACGTTATAATGTCATATAAATATATGTGGTCTATTTTAATTTAAATGCATTTAAATAAAAGTCTTTTTAACCGACTTCAAAAAAGGAGGAGGTTCTCAATTCGTTTGAATTTTTTTTTTTGTTACACCAATTATGTGATGCCATACATTAAAAAAACTATTTCATTTATTTTTTAACTATTTTTAATGTATGTATTAAACTATTTTTATATCTGTGTATAAGATCTACTACAGTAGTGTTTTTAACAAATTATTGTATTAATTCGTTTTTTTCTATTTGTTGTCATGCCTTGTTGTATTTATTATTTTGTTGTCGATGTTTGTTAAAAATGAATGTTGATATTTCGTAGTAATAAATATTGAATTTGACGTCTTATAATTGATTATTTTTCCGCCTAAAGAGTTTTATTTATCTGCGGATGTGAACTGAAGGTATTAAAATAAATAACAGTGTTTTAGATGTTTGGTTCGTAAATGTCGTTCGTGCTTTCTGCCTACCCCGTTAGGGACCTGGCGTGATGGTATGACGATGATGATGATTGATGGTTCGTACATAATTCACGTGATTTATTAAGTCCTAACATGGCAAGTAAAATGGTTAATTTCGATTACAATAAGCATCACTCTCGGCTATGAAAGAAAGCATTGCTTTTGAAGATGAGTTAATTCTGAGTCTCTTGTGAAGTGCCTGTTCACAAAGGCAAGTTCACTCCTCTGTCGTTATAACTGTCACTCACCTAGCTGTTATACATATTAAGAGGACGACCTTCGATATTTTCAAATCCTATTAACAAATATGAATGTCCATCCATATCCATGCCCATAATATAATTATGTAAGTTACAGATTTCTCACCTTAGCGTTTTATCGATGCAAACATAAATAGAAAAGTGCGACATCTAGCGAGAATACTTATACTTAAACTAGTACGATGAAACTTTCTCCGCCAAGTTAAGCCCAACTAAAAGTAACTACATCTGTAGGCGATCGCAAAAAACTCAATATTCCGTTTTTATGTCGCCATCTATTGATTACCAACAAAAACTCCGGTGTAATGTTCGCAGAAATTCTATACAGTTAAATGTTAAAATTTAAATGCAAATTATTGTTATATCGTACTTCAAATACTAATTACATTACCTTTATTCTGTGTTTACACGCGGGGAGTCAAGAAGGCAATTAAAGACGTTTTCTGAATGTATGTTTATACATTTATGATTCTACCGTTTAATTCGTTGAATTGTTTATTAATGTTCGTCAACCACAAAGCGCCGAAAGACTGCAACCCCCTTGCGTAACGAATGTTACCGTAAAGAGAAGTAATGCGTTTAGGTCTGTGGTTGTAACTTACAATACCTGTGTGTAACGTATAAGTTAGAGAACGTAAGAGTATACATGTATTAGTACATATACATTTCTAAAGCACTTTGCAAAGATGGGACGTAATATCAACGACCTAGAATGACCTTTGTAATGTTTATGTCGTGCATTGTGCCATCTGTGAATACTCTGTGAAATCCTCCTTTTTTGAAAGATTAAATAATCACAGTGACCGAGTCGATCGCGTAGATGAAGTAAGAAGCGAGTGCAGCGTAAATGGTCGGAAGCGTGAAGACCGGCTCGCGAGTCCGGCCGGGGGCGGGTGAGCCCGGCGCCACAGCGCACAGATATGGATTTAAGATTAACGAGGGCACGTAGAACGGGCGCGGGGCTCGTGAACGGCGTGTGAGGGGAGAGGGGCGCGCGGCCGGGGCTTCGGGCGCGCGGCGTGTTTACGTGCGGGTGCAGGGCGTGCAGGCGGCGCGGATCGATGCTGGGCGGGGCGCGGCGGCGCGGGGCGGGGCGAGCCGCCGACCGCCAGTCCGCCTCGGGGCCGCGTCCGCGCGGTCGTCGCCTGAGAGTCGTCTTGCGGCGGCCGGAGTGTCTCCGCGAGCGCCCGGCGGCGGCGGCGAGCCTCGCGCCGCCCGCCTCGATGCCGCGCGCAGCCGCAGCGTATCCTGTCCCCGCACCCCTTGTAACCGCACTCAGCGCCGCGCGCGCAGCCACGTCCCGCGTCTCGCGCCCTGTCCTCCATCAGTGACCCCGCATCTGCGGCCCGTCTTCCTCTGGGCTCGACAACTCAACGGAACCGTTCAGGAAGTCCTGTGTGAGGATTACGACCCGCACAACCGCATCCGCATAGTTCGAACGGCTACCGGTTGGCGGATCATCCCACGTACCGAGATCTACGATTCGATCCGCGTTTCGCCACCCGCTCCGCGTGAGCGCCCCGATCGACGCCGGCGTCGTCGCTGCGGCCGCCCTCGGCGCGAACGCTCACTTGTGTCCACGTCGCCGGCCCCTGCGGGCTGGCTACAACCCGACCTGGAGTCACACATCCCCTCGCACACCATTGCGGTGCCACGGGCGCCGCCCGAGCCCACACCGCTCGACAACCTGCTCGCCGTGGCTGAACTTGAATTCAATCAGCAACGCGGCGAGCGGCTCCTCGAGCTGGAGGGATCGGTCTCATATCCATTCCTCGCCGCTGAGGAGGTGGCCAATGAAGTAATGTCCTTTGAGCTTGGGGAACCGAAACCTCCCGACGAAATATTCTTCGAGGGTAAGAACCCCCAAGACCGAGGAGTCGAGGACTTCTCAAACAACATGGTTACAGAAAAGGATTTATTCGATACTATCGACGAAGCACATTATCTGCCGGAATTAGATGGGCCACACGATGAGGCGTTGTTGGAATCGCTAGTCGAAAAGGGCTGTGAAGATAACCAGATTCTTGGACAAACGTTAGATAAGTTAACAAACCTCGTACAAGTTCCGGAAGAATACCCGGAAGATGAGGATATCCTACTAAGTAATGCTCCGGTCGTAGATATTATTGGCCGATTAGGACAATCGCTTGAATCACCCGGCCGTAGTAGCATTACCGCTGCTCAAGGATTGCTACATCTACATCACATAGGTGACCACCTCCCTCCTTCCGAGCATGATGCGGTTGACCAAAGCTACCTTTCGGGAGAAGTTTACGTCCCTGAAGAGCACGCAGAATGTGCGATGGAAACACTTGCAGCAGCATCTGAGATGCAGGAGGCAAACCAAGTTAACCATATAGAGTATGATCGAAGTACTGAAAAGAGGCTAGAAAATAACGCTGAAGCTACCGATGATATATATACTGAACCAGTACCTGAATCGCACGAGACTTATAATGATAAAACATTCGTGGAAACACAGTCACAGCCATTACCGGATCAAAGTGAAACAACCATGTCGAGTGATACAAGCGATGGTAAAATTTACGAAGATGAATGCTCTAAGCAACAGCAGGAAATAGGCAGTGAAGATATTAATTCACAGATTTCTATCCAGAATCATCTAGAAGACAATGTGACAAACACAGAATCAAAGCAATATACAAAAGGGGTAAGCGAGCCCCAAAGTAACGTGGATACAGCCACAGACTTAAGTGTCAAACACATTGAACAAGTCATAACTCCGCTAGCAGTTACTACTGATATTGATACATCAAATATAACTATAGAAGATAATCTATCGGATAAGAGCGACGAACAACCAAAGGACTTAAGTGTACACCGTCGTTTACCTACTCCGCATGCGTCACCGAGAAGGACGGACATACCGCGAGCGCCGTCAAGGGAATCGGATGCAATGCAATCGCCACAACCGAGCGGCATCCCAGCCGTCCCATCCTCCCCCGAAATTTTCACTATGCCACCCACAAAAAGTAAGCATACTTTATTTTTAGAAACACTATTATCTTCTCCCTCTCCTAAAATGTACACGTCAGAGGTAACGATAACGAAGCAGCAATGTGAACCATTAAATTTAGGAAAACACAGAAAATCAGCCAGCCCTACAATAACCAGTTGTTCTGATGAAATCAGAAAAATAAATAAAGAATTCGGAGAACCTCAGGAAAAGCGGCAGAAAAGGCATTCTACCGAAGACTTAGTTAAAATAAGTAAGGTTTACAACACAAGTTGTAATTACGAGGAAATAAACGATAATAAAAATAAGAAACCAGATACACCTCGTCCTGGACATTATGATGTAGCTAGTTCATTGAAGCAATTGCAAATTTTAAAGAAAAAAATAGATTTTAACATTCCAGATCCTTTATTAATCCCTAGAGATAAACTTGAACAAATTCTGGCGGCTCCAGCTCGAGAGATACCCGCACTTTTATTACAAAGGCCTGAATTACGATTGCCAGAAGCGTTTGCGTTTCCAGCTATATTACAAGATCCAAATATAATAGTGTTATCAATTGCTCAACTTGAAAACATACTAGAAAATAAAGAAGTTATAAAACATTTACCTAAGAAAGACAACTGTAAAAATGAAATCAAAGAAAACAAGGAAGAGAAAAAAGAGGCTACTTCAACTACCCCAAAATCACCGAAATCCTCGTCAGGTACTGAAAAAGTACCAACACCCCAACCTCAGCCAGATCAAACGAATCAATCAAATACACTAAGAAATACACCAAATACAGACAACTTAGCCATTGACATTGATGCGGCGACCTCGGCCGCCTTCAATCAGATGATGTGGATGCCCTATATGAGTCAAATAGATGCTATAAACGTTTGCAAACAGAACATGGAATTTATGAAAGCTTTAAATTCTTCCGGATATAACGGACCTAATTATTCCGATCTATCCCAAACATTTAACCCCTCATCCAGGTTCATGGGGCCGGGTGGATTTCCAATGATGCCCCCAATGGATTATGACAGCCGATTGCAATTTTTAATGTGGCAGGAGGCAATGGCGCGGGCAAACGTATCGTCGTCACAGAGGCCAAATTCCAGATCGATGGACGCTCCGATGAAGGACATGTCCAAATCGGCTCAAGCCGACGTTCAGAATCCTTACGTACATTCTACTAAAAACCACTCGAACAAAACACAGTCCGCTCGCACGAGCCCAATAGCGCACAACTACAACACCCAACGCTCTATGGGACATAATCCGTTTCTACAAAGCATGTACCCGGGCATGAATCCGAATCTGAGGCCAAACATGCCGTTACCCGGATTGCAGATTCCATATTTCAATCCGCAAATGATGGGAGGCCAGCGGTCGTCGCCGCGGACGAGCCAACAGAAAAGTCCGACGTCTCCGTTCTACCCGAACAACAATTATTTGCATGCGTTTAAACAGACCGATCAGGGGCATCCGAGAAGTGGAAGCGCGGGCTCGCAGGACTCTCCGCGGCCCCGGATTAGTGTGAAATCGCTGCATAATCTAATGGACCCCGCAGCGGCCGGCTCGTCCGGTGTGGGACCATCGCGGAGGGCTTCGAGTGCGTCCACCTCCTCCATGGCCCGAAGACGAGAGGACACGGAGGTGGGAAGCACCACGCCGCTGGGAGAGACGCCGCCGTGCGGGGTGCCACCACACCCGCACGATCCAGCTTCGTTTCATCTGTGGCACCCGTTATTTGGCAAGTAAGTGCCATTTTTAATTAGCTTAGTTTTATCAGTTTAAAGGATTCACACAACATTTTTCTAGACACATTATTTAGATATTAAAATTAATTACCGCATTCAATTGGAGGTGAATTAATCGAATTGAATAAGTTCCATACGCAACGCTATGCCGTTCTAGTGAACGTGTATCTAAGCGATAGTAAATTACCAATTACTTTCCGAAAAATATCAAGCAATAGGCCCATTCATTCACCCTGTGCCCAATTTTTCCTCATAACCAATTAGTTATATAACCGCTATGGATTCCTTTAGGCTTTTCCTTGAATGTATTCATTGACGATTTTCAATACATTTAATAACCAATATACATATATCGCATTATATTTTATCGCTCAGTTTTTTTTTCGTATTTCTACTATTTACGATTTGGGTTATGTAAAGCGTTCAAACCATACAACGGTGACTCTTGTAATTAATCTTGGATTACGTAAACCGAAACACTTGTTCGTAACTGTAACGAAACCGTTTAGTTAATAAAAATTAATGGTGTTCAACGGAACAATTTATCTTATCGAAACAACGTGAACGCAGGCTTACGAACTTCCATTTGATATATTTCTTAAATGTATTAGGTAATATTTAATCTGAGATTATTCATAACAAGAGTGAATAGACAACCGTGCATCCTACATTGCAGCGCAATCACCATCATCAGCTTGTAGTCAAGCACACGCGTATTATATAGTAAAAAATAAAGTTTTGTTTTTAATTCTGTATATATCCGCAAGGGTTTAAGGCTTTAAAACGAAAAGCTAAATAGAATAAATCAAGACTAAAAGCCTCGTATAAAGATTATTATATTTTCATGAATTTCATTTTTACGCGTGGATTTTTCGGTCATGAATAACGGAAAAATATTAACATTTTTCTTTCGCGTAATTAATTTACACAATAGATAATGTGTAGTTTTTTTGTTTTGCTATGTTAATTGTAGATTCGTGAGATCTACGTACATTTAAGCTTATAAAAGTAATACGAAGCTTTTCTGTGATAAAGTTTCTATGTATCCGATACCGGTATTACAACGTGTAATTTCTATTTATTGAGTCCTCGCAATCATTTCTACTAAGGCACCTATATTATTAAACTAATGTACTTCATATCTTAATAGGCAAATTTCAGTTGAGAAACATTATTAATAACAAGAAATGTACTAAAATATCTAACACAAAGTAACTAGAGCACGCGATCGTAAATTTTAAATACAATTAAGCGAATATTATAATTATTGCATGCTTGCAAGGAATTCGACGTAAGTAAGTAATTAATAAAACATTAGGCCGAAGATTTACATGTTATTTGGAGCGACAAAAGAATAAAAATTGAAATAGAATGTTATAAACGATTGGAAATAACAGCGATGCGACTCGCCACGGTAATCCAGTGGTTTGCTTTTCAGTTTCTCACATTGGAATTCCATTTTCACATATTTGCATGCACCTCTGACTTTTTTAATTACGCGCATTTTATTAATAATAAATTGAACATCATTCGCTGTTGCGGTAAAAGAAATAAACGTGAGGACCATTAAACCATTACGCCAGCTTCCAACCGAAACTAGCAGAGATAGCTACGTTCTAAACATCTCTATCCCTACTCCCATTTAAAATTGTGTTAAACTTGTCTATGCCTTTACTATTTTTGTTGTCAGCTGTATATCCGTTTATAGTCTGCGTCTGACCTAAGCGTGACTGAGCATGTGTGCGTAAATAACATTTACAACAGTACAATAAATAAATTGTGATTCAAATATCGAAACAACTGTTACTGTATAAATAATTAAATAAATAAAAATCTCATAACTCATTACCGAAGATTCCTCTGCCAATATTAGACTGTGTGTCGTCGATTAAGTAGGGAACTTTCGTATTTTGAAAAAGGAAAAGTTACGTATTTTTCCAACCCGTTCCTTATTAGATTATATCTTATTGGGTCTTATTGGTTATTTGACAAAAAGATAATTTTGCTCATTGCGTTATCTATGTATATGTACAGCAAGGTGACTGACTAACTGACTAACCTAGAGATCAACGTACAGTCGAACGTTATTTATATAACTTAAGTGAGTACTGAGGAAGGAATTTTGGAAATTCAACGACTAAGGGAGTAAAAAAGGGGCAGAGAGTTTATATGAAAATCCGTTTGTAACTTAATCACCTGAAATTTTGGATTCACACTCTTCGTTAATGAGAAAAAATAATGCATTTATTGGTTTTAGCAAAATAAATTTCTGGA
>DWDX01005220.1:0-10738 GCA_018245675.1 Agara michaeli | reverse complement strand
GTATGTATGTATGTATGTATGTATGTATGTATGTATGTATGTATGTATGTATGTATGTATGTATGTATGTATGTATGAATGTATGTATATCAGCTGTCCGGTTACCACAACACAGGCATGAAATTTCCTAATTTGGAATCAGATAGCTATGCGTAGAATTGTCCCCAATTATTATTATTATTATTATTTGTCATCTCTAGAAGACTAATAATTCAAATAGTGTGTAGATTTGATTGATGTGTATATAATTATATTTCATTTACTTACAATACTGTCTAGTCAAGTTACATTTACCAATCCGCACTTGGCCAGCGTGGTAGACTATCGCCTAAATCCCTCTCACCATGATAGGAGACCCGGTCCAGCAGTAGACCAATAAAAGGGTCAAAAAAAACTCACAATTAACGATTATAATTGGAGTCGGCTTATTTGTACACGTCAAAACCATTATTTCACAGTACTACAAGTATTTATTGTTCCTAGCGCTACATTTGTGAAAGAGACACATACAAACATGTGTATATATATATAAGAGTAGAGCGGAATGAAGAATATGGTTAAGAATCGCTCCCGGTACTGTTCACGCGAGTTCGCGCTGTGTGCTCTACTCGTGTCGGTGGCATGTTGGTAAATATTTGGCGTGTAACTAAACATACTCCCCCGCGTAGTGAGAAATAAGGTGCCTCTATTGAACAGCGAAAAGGCACGCGTCACAACGTACAAATCTTAAAATCGCTCAATTGCGAATGTGACTAGATTAATATTTTTTACTTTTATACGATATCTGTGAGACGTCTGAAAACGTTGAATATGCTGCCATGTTGCAGACAATGCTGGATTTCATTTTTTGTACGCGCCGACCCTACCTTTGTAAGGCAACAATATGTGCTCTGAAACTGATACTATTTCAACAGCAAAACCCAATATACTAGGGTTCTATCACTGGCAAAAACACTGTTGATACTATATAGATTTTAACGTATTTCTGTGATCTGGCGTGATTTATGACTATAGTTATTCTATTGTACTGATAATACAGAGAACTACAGATAACTTTTATAGTAGGTACTATGTATTTATATACTATTTATTTATATCTATTTACTATTTAATTATTTAGGATGACTATAGTAATTTTATTGAACAGATAATACAGAGAACTACGGATAACTTCTTTTATAGTACTACGTATTTATATACTATTTATTTATATCTATTTACTATTTAATTATTTAGGATGACTATAGTAATTTTATTGTACAGATAATACAGAGAACTACGGATAACTTCTTTTATATTACCATTCTTATTCAGTATAATAAAGATCGTATCCGACAGGCTCGAACAAGTGTCCGAGCCTTAATAGATAAACGTGGCCACCCAAAGTCGGACCTTCGTTTAAGACGGAATAATTCCGAGGGAACACGGAAAAGAAAGTTTCAAACGTTAATTAAGCTCATTTTTATCCCAATTTTCGTTGAGCGCCCGCTTCAATCCAGTTGGAGATTGTTTGATAATTAATGGTAAGAACATTTACACGATCTCAACGATTCTATTGCGCGATATTCGCGGATTGTCGTTCAAAAATCGAATTGGGAATTTTAATTAAAAAAACGTAACATCACGCCTGTAATCCCCTAAGGGGTAGGCAGAGGAGTGTAGTACACCCCCACATTTCACCAGTTACGTTTGAGTCCCACAATGGAATGGGTGGTGAGCCTATTAATTAATTTTAATTAATCGTTGCAGTAAATTAAATTGTTCGCAAATAAAAGGTTTTTTTTTGTAACAAATGAAATTGCAAGGAACAGCTCGGTAGCCGGGTACTGTACATGCGCATGTTGACACGTGTTTTCATTTTTAATTTTAACAAATCAATTGGAAATGTAATATTTTTATTGTTAAGATTGAAATAACTACATGACAGCTCTCCTACCGGTTCACGCCTCTCTACTAAGCCCTACTAGTAGTTAGTAATAGTTAATAGTCTGTTTATACAGATTCATAGATATAAACAAAATTTTAGATTATCGTTTATGCGTATAGATTTTTGCTATCTATTTTAGTAAATACATAAAGATAAACGATTTCCTTACATCGCGAAAAGGAAATGTAATCTATATTATATTCTTTTAATTGTTCGACTTTTTTCATAAATTATCTGTGGAGCCTCTGTATAGAGTAACACAAAAATAGAGCGTACGCTCTGAGAATGTGTCTGTGTGTTACATTATAGTTGTGCAATGTCTATTGGCAAAACGATGACTTGGCCTTTCAAGTGTGCTCTGTTCATTAGACGTCCCTAGAGCAGACACGCTTTGTTTGCGTCGCCTTTATTATCATTACAATCAAGTGACGGCAAACTAAGCTACACTGTAAACGCTCGGGTGACCAAAGGAAGATTAACTGTTACAGTCGCGTTGGTGATATCTTAAAACGTTCCGAATGCCCTTCAAACTTTTTCCAAAGCTAATTTACTCTTTCCCTCGAGCGCAAAACACTTAACTGTGATTTTCAAAAGTGAATCAATGATCCCTTCTCTCAATATTCAAATGTCCAATGTTACTAATTACCACTCCCCTAGGTCTGATTTTTGTGAGTTCAGTTTGTGGCCGTGTAGAACTTTGTTAATTTGCCGCCGAGATGAATCTCCTGGGCGGAACTTTTTGTTTCAAAATAAAGTAGCGGCTCGGTTGAGGCAACAAGATATTTCCACTCTTTACATAATAACGGACTGCAAAAAAAAAAATACTCGTCACGAATAGATTGGGATTTTTATGAATTATGTTAAGTGGACGGGAAACATTTGACAATTACTATGGAAAAAAACAATTTGCAAAACATTCATGGTACTAACATTATGAAAAGGGTTAAGGCCATAGTCTTACGTGAGGTCCTAGAAATCCCGGATCTCGCAGTGGAACAATTATAGAGTTGAAAAACAAATATGTATGTAGGTACATAGCAATTATGAGGCATAAAATGTACTTAACCCTAAAACGCTGTCACATGAAACAAACGATTACAATATCTGGCGATTAACAACACGGGTTACGACTGAAGGTATACTTATACATGAGAGATGTAAATGTCTATATATTGCCCTATAACCGCCTCTATCTTCCAGTAGAAGTCTCATTAAAATCGGTTGAGCCGTTCCAGAGATTAGCCCGGACAAACGGAAAGACAGACAAAAATTAAAAAAAAACCTTGTTGTTGTTGTTGTTTTTGTTTCATTATCGTGTAAATAACTATAAGCACTTGAGAAAACACAATTACTTTGAAATCACAGACAGATACTTCAATTTTATTTATATTTATAGATTGTTGCTACAACAATACGTAACCAAACCCAACACACCACGCCAGCTCGTGCCAGTTAACATATTCACATCAATCTCCGCAAGTAAATTCTTCCCCCGTACCTCGGGTTCACACAAAAGAATTCTAATTACATTCATAAGGCTATTATTATTCATGTAGGGGTAACACAGATAAGAGGCTTATGCGCCATATTAATGTTTTACGAACATTCGAACTCGCTTTAACGCGACCGCTTTCGGGATACCATTTCGAGTGCGATGGTATCCTTTGGTACCGAATCAATTGTACTTCGATACTTTACATACTGATTATAACAGAGATATTGGTGGAATAGAACACCTACCACCTCTGGTGTTACAGTCGGAGTCTCTAACCACTCGGCCATAAGGCGAGTCAACAAATTCATTAAAAAGTCATTTTAATATTACAAAAACAAACACTTAAATTTATTTATATCTATAGATGTATAGATAGCGAGCAAGTGTATATAAAAAGTCGGCTTCTTGGCGCGGCTCGTCTTAGAATAAAATATTCAGAGCGCACTAAATGTAATGCGTGGTTTGTTGCGTGCGAAGCACATTCTGAGCGATAATGTACGTTAAGGGGAAAATAAGCTTGGATATTAATTTCTTAGTTGGGTTGTTTCTGGGAATGAAAATGGTACATTTTTTTATCTCGATATGGACGTCCACGCGGGTGACCCTGCGGGGCGCAGCTAGATTGTCGATACATGTATAAGGGAATATAAAGCTAAGTGAGCCTCCAAACTATCCCTCGCACAGCGCACACGTATCGAGATTCCAAAACACAAACCAATTTGCAATACAACGCGGCGTTAACAAACAATGCCAGCGCACCGCGCGCTTGCTGCGCGTTAATGCAGCGTTTAATCTAACTTTACCCGCCAAGCGTTCTGACCGAAGTCGGACTCGGTATTAATTATTACCCCAGGGCTCTGTGTTCCGGAGTAATGAAGAAAACTGTTATTCACTGAAAGTTCCGTTTAAGTGAGGATATAAAAACTATTAAACTACACGCTGTGCGCTATTAATAGTACATTTGACGTTATTTATTTTATAAACTGTACATTTGTTGCGATTCCACTGCTCTGTTTCTGTTTGTTGAAGAATATTGTTTGTATCTAAGCCACATTGTCTAGCATAAAATAGGTTGGAATCGATTATTCCAATACATTTTATTCTTAACAGTTATTATTCAAGTTGGTCACAGTTATAGATTTTTTGAACATTCCGTTGTCTTTGGCTTTCATTGTATATTTCTAAAGTTGTTTAATTGCTTCATTTTAGTTGTGCGTCTGTAACTGCGTGTGTGTGTATGTGTGTGTTATGTCAAAAACATCGTGAATAGCATGTTTTAGGAATCTATATTGTTAACATCAACACTGTCAGGATATTTTTACAAATAACCATATCATTGATATATCTTTATGTTGCATTAGAATTGCACGTGAGATTCTTATTATATTTCATTTCGGCCATTTTGAAAATGAGAAATAAATCAAATCTGAACACAATCTTTGTAACAATAGTGTCTCTTGGACTGAACACAATTATTTTAAGATAACAATGGTCGATGCGGGAAAACCAATACGAAAAATTGTTAATAACAACACCGGTTAAGGGTTGAACGTTTCGCGATATCCTTACGTATAGTTAGTATAGGGCGGCAACCCTATTTATAATCGACTACGATTGAGCAAAAATAAGCTATATAATAAAGCTTGTACGTTAAAAATCTCTTACATCGGTCTGGAGTTTCGACAACGATTATCGATATTAATCAGAATGTAGCTTTATACGTCCTCTCAAGTGAGGAAACAATTCTAATAATTTACCACTAGCGGTCTTACCCATTGTAAAACCTACAGAGCTTGGTATTCTACACCAACTTTATACTGTACACTTGATAGCTTGGTAATAGGCATCAGATATTTTAAAATCTACAGGTCTTGGTATTGATTAACTTTATACTTTACACTTGATAGTTTCGTAATAGCGATCACTTATTTTAAAATCTACAGGTCTTGGTTTTGATTAACTTCAAGATCGTTTCCGATGTCAACCAGAACCAAACCAAACCAAGACTTGATAGTGTACGAGTAGTAGTGTATGTACATCTCGGATAAGTATATTTAAGCTTCGGGATCAAATCACGGTGCCCGCCGCGCATATTGTGATCCGTCTGAACTTTGAAACTCGGATATTGCTTAGATCATCGTTAACACTTGCCCCGACAACTTCGACAAACTAATTAATTAGTTGCGAAATACTTTTCACAAATTAATACACCTACTTTACAGTTTGGAAGTTCTGCTTTTACTTACTGGAGTGCGAGCTGGCAGCTTGCAATTTTTCAAAAGAAACATCAAGTATAAACGACATTAAATTATGAGATACTCGTAGTTCGCTTTTATGATTTTAAGAAATAGCTCTTTATACAGTCGCTTTATAGTCACCGTAAGAACAAATTTTACAAATTGACTTTTCAGACTAAATTAAATTTATTAAATGTTGTCTGAACTAGTCCGGACTACCGCTGAAGATGGTACGTATTTTTTTTCGTTTTCAGAATAAAATTTGCATTGCATATAAATGTGTTGGCCGATTTATTTCCGCGGTCCAAGAACCAAAAAAATATTAAGCAGATGAAAACTCACCCGCCACAATACTAAAATGAAGACTGTCGTGATTAAAAATTCATACAGTTACGAAACTCGGCGTTCCGTCGGTAATGAATTCGTGAAATAAATATAACGCAATCTTATTATGACTTCACAGAAAACACATTCGCTCCGAACGTTGTTTCGAATAAACTTTGAAGAGTTGGCTGAAATAGTTCGGGCTTCCGGGCTGGAAATACGAGATGAGCAGCCATCCTGGATGCGCCGATAGAGGTGTTTCCGCAGTTTAATGAGTGGAGAAACAATAAAGGAACACACTGTTACCTGCCAGCGATTACCGCACTGGTCTCAAACAATTTCTTTGCTTCTTTGTGTAGATAAGATATTTTACTTACAAATTTAGTAGATAAGTGAAATAAAGTAACAAAACGAAATTAACCATTATGTCTTAAAGACAAAATTATCTTTTTGTTATTAAAAAATCGAAACGATTAGCATAACACGATATCGTTAATTTATACAACTTAATTCTTCAAGTTTTATGGTTAGCAATGATACAATTATGTTTCACTTAAAAAAAAGCCAATTTCCTTAGCGACAGCGAGTTTATAATTATCGAGCGACAAGCGGAAAAACGAGCAAGTATAAGCGCAGAGATTACGTTGTTGCGTTACAACACAACAAACGTTAAAGTTCCATTCGAGATATTGTCCATAACAGTCGGGATGAAGTGGGCCGTCGCTCCATTAAAACTTCCCGCGGGGTCCATTCTCATGCTAGATGTCGCCACTGGCCACTGTAATCAAAATATCCTTCGAAAACTTCCCGGAGTTTTTAAGTCGCTCATGAATAGCTCATGGGAGACGGGATACGCGCCGCTTGTTGTGTTAAAAAAGGTTTTTTCTCCTTCTTCTCTATTAAACGGCTGGCGATTTACCGACAGGCCGATGAATAATTAGGGAGAATTTCTCGCTTGTCACGCAGCTAATGAGCATTAGAACGGGCTTGCAATTTGAAGAGGGATTTCAAGGTGAAAAGTATGTGGTTAAGGAATCTATCTGCGGCTGTTTTATTACAATGGAGATAGTTTGAAGCTAGACCGTCCAGAGATATACAATTTAACTATCCATCGGTTTTTGATAAGCTTTCAGTTTCTGACCTTAACCTTGTTCCGAAACGATCGGATGAATCATATTAGTCGCTTGTGGATGCGTGTGTAATAATTTCAATATTATTAACAAAAAATATGTCTGTGAACCGATAGACTCTTCAAATACACAATTATTACGCGGAACAGGAATGATTTCACATATTTTTTCTACTAGGGAATGTCTATTTATTTCTCCTTTAATTAAATTAAAAACTGCTATAAGCAATTAATATACGCATTCCACAATGATTTCCGTTTCAATTCAACGGATAAAATAGAAAGCCATCAACTCGTAGTTCGACTCGCCGACATAAACACGAGTGTCACAAAGACAAACCCTTTCCAGGTAGGTGTACACTTACAAAATCCGACAAAAGACTGGTGCCCTATTGATACGTCAACGGACAATAGAAGTAAACATGGGGTCCGACCCGCCACTTACTAAATCGAAAAGGTCACAGATTATACGAAGTGTTTGTTATTTTTCTTTCTCGGTAACAGAATACAGGGACTGCGATAGGAAGGAATGAATCATTGGAGCGCACACGAGCCTTTTTTCGTTCGTAGACAACACCAACGGACAGATTTACGTAGCGATTAGTTTTATAGTTGTTACAAATAATAATAACAATAACTGGGGACAATTCCATACACGGCTATCCAAATTAGGCAGTGCCAGTGTTATGGTAACCGGACAGCTGATAAACATATACATATATATACACACGATATAATACTCGTATAGATATTTTTATTACGACCAGACAAAGATCAAACTAATGTGCTCATCACAGAAATGTTGGTCCTCGGCGAGTAACAACATGTATTTAAATACATAGATACACTGATGAGAAAATCTAAATTGGAAATGTGCTCCAACGCATCGACATTCGGTTTTTCGTATGCTAATAAAACTATACGTTTGAATCACCATCGATCATTGTACACTAGTGGGCTACAAAAAGAATAATGTTAGCCATCCTTCGCACTCGACCCATGTTCAATTTGCCGCTACCCGCTACTGATCGATCTTTTCCCCCTATATATTACGAAAGTCACGGCCGAGGAACAAACTCGCAAAGCTATTTTATAATAATATTACGACTATCACTACATACTATAAAAACAAAGTCGCTTTCCGCCGTCTTTGCCTATGTATGCTTAGATCTTTAAAACTACGCAACGGATTTTGATGCGGTTTTTTTTAATAGATAGAGTGATTCAAGAGAAAGGTTTATTTATATGTATAATAATATATGTAGTGATACGTCGAGGGGGTGTATTACACTCCTCTGCCTACCCCTTAGAGGATTATAGGCGTGATGTTACGTTTTTTTTTTACGTCGAAGTGAACTAAACGCTCATTCTACGAAATTCTACCTCCAAAGGTAATTGCGGGGGAGGGGCGGGACGAAGTCGCGGGCAAAAGCTAGTCTAATCTAATCGGAGGTTGATGTTTCAACAACATTGAAACAAGTATTTATATATATATTTCTAAGCAAAATGCTACGTACCATTTTTCACTGGGCTTGTAAATAAATCCTTTTCTTACGTACTTACGTCGTAAAAGGAAGCTACTGTTAAATGTCACGCTTCTCTCCAATACCCTAGACTTTGCGATGACAAAGTTAGTCGCTCAGTCCCGATATGTCGTTTTATATACACGAAACAAATGGTTTTTGAGTGTGCAATCTTCTTCACGTCTCACGGTTGGGCAAGAATCTGTTCTGGCACGCGATCAAGCTTCGCATACGTTTGAGCTCGGATTGTCGGAGTAGACTAATTTATTTATTAACAAATACAACATTTATTAGATACTTGCTAGGGCTTAGGGCAGAGTCCCTTAGCGGCCGCTCCCTCGAGACAGACCCTCGGCACTGGAAGGATTGTACGATAGTTTATAGTAAACTGGCTTTTACACGCGACTTTGTCCGCTTGGGATCTTGTACAATTTATTCCATCTGTTCTCAAACCAACCAGTTCATACTATAGTCACCAGACAACTGATAAACTACATATGTAAAAGTACACAAGTATTTGTTCTGGGTAGAATCGAACCCACGACCCGCGGCTAAGGATCAGTAACCACTGGACTAACGGGTCAGTCAGTTGAAAACACCTTTCTCATACAATTTCACACGTCCATTACGGCCCCGTAGGGGTTGAGTTTTGAAAAAAAAAGCCTCCCGTGTCCTTCCCCAAAGTTCAAACTATCTCCATGGCTTATATCTTCACATTCGCCCCAGCCGTTTGGGTGTGCATTGCTTACAAACGTACCGACAGACAATTTGGCATATAAAGTCTTACTATAGATGGGTCGATCTGAAGCTAAATGTCTTGTCCTATTCGAAGTTACTGAGGCGTTGTTACTTTTCGAACGAAGACAATCACTTCTAGTCTGATACACTATTAAATGGAATCATGCGATTTGTCAGCTCTAAAGCAATACATAAAACATTCTCGTAGACACGATCGTACCTGTGTTCAATATCCTTCAGCGGAAGAGCTACTGCAGTACAATGCTTCAGCCGCGCACACAAAGTTGATCTAAGACGTCAGGTCTTAAGGCGAGTACACAAGAGTTAGTGGCAATTTAGTCGAGGCAATAAAAAGGCATTTTCTGCAATGTTGCTTCAATGTAACGGAGAATTTACACCGGTCCGCTTTGATTCGCTTAATTTCGTATCTATTTAGTCAATAGTATTCTCAAGTATTTAAATATATTGTTTTTGTATCACAAGTTGCGATTTTGAACTGTCTTTGTGCTGGCAAAAGAATGATTAAGCTTTAAGATCCACGTTTGTGTGATATGTGCGTGTGTGAACATACTTACATTTGATTGTGTTATACTGTAACAAATGACGAACTGGCTGAATAAAGAAATGAACGAGTGTGTGCGTGAACGAATGAATGAATAAATGAATAAATTAACGTATTAATGAATGGGAGAACGAATGAAAGAAACAACGAATGATTGAGTCATTGAACGATTAAATGAACAACTGGAGTGAATGAGTGAAGTAATGAATGATCGAAAGTAGAAATGAATCAATGGATAAACGCAGGACTCCATTAATTAATGAACGAGCGTATAAATGAAATAATTATTTTATTTATTACATAAACAAATTAATGAGTTATAAATGTTATAAAATTACCCCATGGTTCAATACTCTCGGAAGTCGCAGCCATAACATAGACATCATTCGTCATTTCAATGAAATTTCTACTTTAGATGCACACAGTTTTAAAGTGAAACTTTTATGTATCGCCGCAAAATTTCAGGTCCCACTGTCGCATGTCGCTATACAGCCGGCCGCGGAGTGGGGGGGTAAAGAGAATGGCGTTCGGCAGAGCAGCGTAAATAAAAACTTTGCAATCAGTGGAATATACATAGCAGGCGTGCGGAACACCCGCACGACTGTCCGTTTTCGTCCGTTGTAGCCTAGGTTACACACATCGTGCGTCGACCGGAGTCGAGGTTCGAGCCTCGCAGGAGGCGCCCTCGGGTCGAGCGCACAGCCCATCGTCCTCTTTTTCGCGGGTCGGAGATGCGTACTCAGGCCGCGGTTCGCCGGGTGCTGAGTCTCACTCCTACCCCTCCCCACCTCCTTAATTCTGGC
>DWDX01005219.1:0-10738 GCA_018245675.1 Agara michaeli | reverse complement strand
ACCCAACCCGGGATTTGAACCCAGGACCTCCCGATCGGCAGTCGCGCTATCAACCGCCCGACCAACGAGGCAGGCAATTACGTAAAACATTAGAGTAAAATTAAATATAAAGTGAAATTAAAATATAAAATCATCGCGTTGCAATTGAAGAAGGCTTAGATTTTATAATTTCACTACGAAGGGTTCCAATCAATGAAACCATGACTTATAGTAGAATTATCTTTTTACAATGATTATTAAACAATCAATGTAGATATAAAAAGTATGGGTAGCGGATACAGAACCTCAAACGCATACCTACAAAAGTTATAAAACAAAAAGATTTGGTCCTAATTAAAATTCTTTACAGTCACATCGTCAAATCGGATCATTGCCCCCCGCGATTGACACAAACCAATAACTTACATATGACAATAATTTATGTAATTCCACCATAAAATGGAACACATTTCCAAAATTTACATTGACCATATTAAATATTCTATGGGATCCCATATTTTATTCGATTACAACACGAGACATTTCATGAAGGTTTATTATTGGTAGTAAACCTTTGATGCCCGTGACGAGTGTACATTGTAAAGGAAGTTGCAGTATAAAAGTTTTTTTATCGATTTAAGCTACCTTCTTTCTATAAAACATACTATTAAAAAGATTCTCTTTGACAATGACCTTTTCATTATTGATCATTACAAAACTTTACACAAGGTTTCATTTGATGAACCTAGACAAAAATGATTGTGTAACCAAATAATAATATAAAACCAAATAAATTATAATATAATATATATTAACACAGCTTCGCATACGGACATTCGATGCTAAGTTAGCTAAAGCCCATGTTTTGGTAACCTAACAGTTGATAAACTGTATATGCAAACTTGTAACTACATACTGCATTTCGACAACCGGAGTTATAACTTCCTCGTTAGAGTTTAATTTTCTTGACACAGCCGCCAATCGTGGACGAGCGACGGGTCAACTCTGACCCATTGAACGAGATCGTGACCGATCGGCAACAATGGGTGCATTACGGCACCGCAAATCGTCCGGAAAGCGGCCGATCCTTAGCCTTCTGACCTTATCGCCACAACGTCAGCTTGTATGAAATCATGCAAATTTACTTCCGCTGTTTTTAAATGTCAATTGTGACATACCAATTTACACGTTACTAATTTATTACGAGTTCAACCATTAGTTTGCGAGTCTGACAGCACAGTCAGGGTTGTGGTTTCGATTCCTAGTGAAAACACAAACATTTGTCTGAAAAGCTCATTAAGCTCTGGTCTGGGTGCAAATAAAACAGCTTAAACAGGTTACTATAACACAGATGTTTGCCTAATTTAAAAATGGATTATTATTATTATAGTGCCGCGTAATTATTATGTAGTTAAATCTCAGTTGCAACCTTAAGAAATATAATTTATTAAGCTCAAATCTAAAGCTTCATTCGATTATATTATTGCACTCTTAAATACCACTGTCGTAATAATGATTAGTTACAATCTGGATTGATGACTGTAAATTCGTGAAGTCTAATTTACAATATTTTAAGATACGTTGATATTTGCTTATTTTCTTTAAAAATATTCATTTCAACTTTAACTTTTATGTACTTAATTACTTATTCTATACTATTTTTTATTAATAACTGGACGTAACAATATGGCCATATGGCCAATATGACCAAACATTCCCGAATGATTCGTTTAAATAAGTGTATAGATTCACTACATGCGCAACGAAAGGCACAAATCAAAATATATTTAACGCAGTCAATCAAATAGTCAATGGAAATGAAAGACAAGACGATATCAAAAGAGATGTCGAAGCTTAATGTAACGCAGTGAGTGTCAACGATGCATTGTGCTGAGCGATGCGTTCTCACGTCCTTAATAACTGAGAACTAGTCGGAAACGATTACAAAAACGTAACCGTAGACAAAGGAAACGAAAACGTAATACGCACGCGGAACAACTGTGGGACGCTAGTGTTTATTAAATCAAATTGGCAATAGGCCATTTAGAGACTTACGTAACCTAATACAAAATATTAGTATTAAGAATGACGCGCCAATCGAACAATGAGAACTATTAATGTTGTTTCAATTCACGTGCAATATTACGTTACTAAACACATCATGGACTTCCGAGTTAAAAGCCAATGGAAGCATAATGGAATTTCAAATCGACTTTCCAAAATACATTTGTGAAGTGAAAACTATTACCGAAAACAAATTGGCAATTTACACTTGTAACTTCCAACTTTCGAGTTGTTTGCGAATTGTTTGAATGACAAGTAATCACTCTTACAAATTGTCATTTGCTAGTGCACCTACTGTTATTACAATGCCGATGTGAACTGAGCCGTAACACTAATAACAGCGGCTCGACGACCTTGCGATTGATGTGTAGAAAGTTAAAAACCGATTATGTGTTATCGTATGGCTATTATGATTGCATCGGTTTGTCATTAGTATAATTCCACTGAATTAGTATCGCTATAAAATGCTAACCTCCATGAACCCATAGTTGGCGAAGATTATCGGTTTGAAGTTAATACTCGGCCGGACTTATCACTAAATGATGAATATTTACTGCATATGTCTTGTTTATGGAAACCAACTTTGGACAACCTTGTTGATATATAAATATCTGTGTATTTATCACTTTTAGTCAAACTGAACAAATAACTGTAGCGACTTAAAACATTTAATTACGATGCATTGTTTTATCTGCAGTTATGTTATGTATATTTTGGCTCAAAAAAGTCACTTTAACGTCTTTGATAAAATATCTCTGGCTTTATCTACATTTCTATTTGGTTACTCTTTCTTCGTGAAGTTATTTTCATTTTATTTTAATAAATATAACCGATCTTACCTTGTAAAGTTTATCCTTCTGGTACCACACATCTTCCTCCTCCTCCATTTGAGTGGCGAAAGCTTGTGTGAGATCATCACGAGAACGCGACAGAATACGACGCCGTGACACCATCTCGCCCCCCGTCGCCGCTTCGAAAGGGCCTAGGCTGAAACAAGAAATTTTATTTATCAACACAAATTTTGTCACTTGTATATCTTCGTTCTTCAAGGACTCATAATATCTTTATATACCCTCATCATGCAACGTGGGTAGAAACAAAAACTTGCAATGAAATTGAACTGATATCATTAAAAATAATAAATTATATCAGTAACGTTAAAATGAATCCTCACCAAAATCGAGCTATCGTTTAACTAACTATGTATTTCAAGATTTCCATAACAAGCGTAATGTTTTCATGATAGAAGATAATATTCTCATCCAAACTGCCGCTTACGATGCCATAATAATCTATGTGTGCGATACAATTGTCAAACTTTCTAGACCAGATTAGGTTTACACGTAACATTATTACACAACGAAACAATGCTGATTGTGAAAGCCTCACTATTGCCGTTCGCATCTAGAATCATTTGTGCATCTTTAAGTCCCTCATCAGGTCCCCATTCACAATAATGACACCCTATTTGTCAAAATCTTCGGATACGAAAAGGGAACCGTGGTTGTGAGAAATGACTTTAAGCAGGTACAGTACTTGTTAATTATTTTCAATTTAAGTCTTTCAGACAAGGTACACGTGGAACTGAAAGAGTATTGCATTAACGTTAAATCAAATCTTATAATACTTCTATTTATTTCATCCTTGATTAAATTAATTGAATTTCTTAATGTGTTTTAAACAAAATACAATTGATTCTGTAGCTGAATCTCTAAATCCTGTCCAACCAACGCCAAAAAGCAAATAAATCTTCAAATACCCGCGACATTAGTCGCGAAGTTCGTCTTTCGGCGCTAACAAAGCATTAGTTAGCGCTTCCTTCCGACGTGAACAATGTATGGCATTGGATTCGGCATTGGGGCTCGCGTATCTAACGATCGCCGTCGGTTCCTCCCATTCATGTGGTACACACGGTTTGTTTACTCGGCTCTGTGTTGTAAACACAATGGTGCAAGTTGTCGCAGAAAGCTAACCGATAACAACGTCGCGGCAGGCACCTGTCGGGCCACGACTCCCGCACCAGGAAGCTTCCACCTAATGATGCCTCGTTAACACTTGGACATGACTTCCTCTTGCTTTATTTTTGTCTCGTTTGTTCTGTATTGTCCTATCGCATACAAATCCTTTTGTACATGAAGTCGGATATTTCACAAATCCAATTACTTTTCTTTCCATGTAATGCTTAGAACACTTGATAAGAAATGTTCTTTTCGTTATAAAAAACAATCAATGTTTTGCTTCTCAACTTTCATATTGTTATCTTTGTTGGTACGTATAGGTACCTGAATACGTATATGTATAACTTTGATAAAAGTATTTCATGAAGTATAGCCGATTTAAGATATCGAATTGGCTAGTCATCGTGTGTATCTTTAAACGTGGCTGGTTACTTCAAAGGTATCGCTAGCTCTGAGTAGGCCATTCGTACTTTCACAGTTGATTTACTGGCTGCAGTATCGCTAGCAACGGGTGTTACTGCATGCGCCGTTCGAGCCGAGATAGCTTTGTTTGATTAACACCGCCCGATCTAGTCCAGAGTTTCACAAGACGATTTGCAAGTCGTTCGAATTGAATGTTTCCTAATATGATTAAAATTCATAGACATATATATTTCAAAAGACCGCTATTAATATTCAAAATTGACAAAGATTTTCATTCAGACATTGATAACCATTTATATAATTTGTTATGAATAACTAAATTAACTGAATTCAATCTCAATGATCGTAATATCAGAAACAATTGCTATCGAATAGCACGTAGTTACTAACGAAATATCTCCACGCGCAGCAATTTAGAGCCTAATCATTCATCGTCACGCCACGAACTTTAAGTATTCGTAATTATAACTCTGTTCTTAAGACCAAACTAACCAGCAATTTAGATGAAATAACATTAAGATAGTGTTGGAATGCCGCTTGCGAAGAACGAGTTGGACGCGTGCCTACTAGCGTGGCCAGTGTATCTAGTAGCTGGTAGTTTATGAACAATTTGTTATTCAGTAGTAACGAGGTTCTGATCAGATAACAGAAAGACTATTTTAATCGAAGAAGGTGTTCGAAAAGAAAACAAAAGGGAATAAGATAAGATAATATATAAATGAAAACAAACATGTTTTACAAACTGAACGATCAATTAGCATTATAAACTATAAAAAAATATGTGGAGTAGATAGATGACTGGGAAATCATAAAAAATACAATAAATTGGAACGATATAACAACTGAAATTGGAATAAATCGAATGTGTAACAGATACAAACTCTATCTATGTCGCAACACCCCAATGACTCGTTAACAACCAATCAAACTATGAGCTCGAATTAGTTCTAATCATACTTATAGCGCCAATAAAAAATTATGGCTTCAAATAACAAGCAACGGCTATCGAACGTAATGGGGTCATTATATAGCGTGCGTCACAGGACCTGTTTGCAGGGCACACTGACCCATATCGAGGAGTGAGTGCCCCTAGGGATGGATGCGACTGGATGAAATATTTATCGACATTTTTAAAACACGATCATTTAACTTTAAAATGGAAGAATCCTTAAGCATTAAGTAATATAATTTAAAATATAAAGCCTACAATGGAATCAACGTGTTAAACAGTTTATCTAACCAGGCGTTACGAATCCACTTCGTTTTATTTGTGAATTGTTTGTTTATTATGTCTATCGATTCGGGTGTCGATTCTCTTACTTATCTTTTTTTATCTTAAACAAACGGCAAAAAGAGCAAGCCCGACGTTTCGTAATAGATAAAAATAGACATTTACTAAAACACGAACACTAATTGTGTTTTTATTGAAACGATTCCGTTACGAAAATTACTAAAGTTTTTCCCATTTTATTGTTAAGTGATTAACGTAATTATTTGTTTTAGCCCTCTCACGATTTCGTATATAATGTTTTGTTGAAACACATTTTTGCAGAGCCATAAGTTGATAACGAAACGGCCACGCTTTTTGTAATGAATATACCTTGTGCAAAAACAAATGTTGCATTTTTTTACACATTTTTAGAACGTAGACGTAAAAAGAATAACAGCGCTCGCGTTATCGACGTCCCGTTAGCACTAGACGGCGGTCATTATGGGAACCTAGTGGAACAGGTTCCGACTTTTTCCTTTTACAAGACGTGGAGGCATCCCCGCAATTACTACGGTACAGGACACGTGCTGATGTCGATGTAACTGCTCTATTATGTGGTAAATTACTGTTGCATGACACTCAGCAATCTTTATCGCGCTGACCTCAATTGGTTATTGAAACATTCGGTCTTTAAAATGAGATTAAGGGCCGAAGATGGAGCTCCATGGCGCCTTAGGAGAGGCTTAGATCGAGCATTGGAGCGATGTCGTTTGATGATGATAATAAAAATAAGATTATCGTTTACTACGGATACTGGTACTGAGGTTCTCTTAGCTGCTATGTAAAATATATTGCGACTGGCTAGAGATCATTGATCTTTACTGGTTCCGAAGTCATCATTAGGTGAGATCAAGACTCGAAACAATTTTAAACTTAAAACTTATCAAATGTCATGGTTTATTCAAAATTAAATGACATGACATTTTAAGTTATTATTTATTACTACATAGAAGGAGTTAGCACGTGTTTATGAAATTGTGTCATGTCTGTCAAGATGAACGTGGCTGAAGTCGCAAGCGACCAAGACCATAATCCTTCTCGATCATAGAGGAGCCGTGTATAACAATGGACTGACAGAATTGTCTATGATTACGCTAATAGATTCCTATTTTATAGCATCATCTGTAATCTTGTATTAATGAGAGAATATGTTAGATACACACAAAATAGCGTTTGTTACATATTATACTTTTTTAAATTTATTTTACCGCTTTGTTATAGTTGTATAAATAAATACTTAACAGGCTATGTTCATCACCGCGAAAACAGTAAAGCGAACTAATACAATACAGTGCAGTAGTTATTAGTTTAATGATTACTGTTTAAAAACGATTTGATAGAATTTAAATTAGTGAACAATTTTATAAGTGTTTTTGTTTTGAACGATAAAGTGATCCTTTTTCATTAACTTATTGCGAAATATTTATCATATACTCTCTCTCTCTCTCTCTCTCATATTCTCGTGTAGGGGTGTACCACACTCCTTTGCCTAACCCTTAAGGGGATTACAGGCGTGATGTTACGTATTTCTCATATAACTTGTCTAGTACATTGTTATAAGCATTCAGCAAACAGGTTCATCAAAACGACGACAACGAACATATCACTGCATTGCATTCTGTTGACAATAGAGACATCTTTATGTTAAACTAGCTGTTAACCCCGGCTTCGCCCGCGTGTTCAAAATAGTAATGATAATAATATGAAAATAAAAAAAGTGTAACAAAATAATTTATTTATTGAAAGGAAAGCTCTCAAAAAAGAAATATGTTCCCGTTTTGCAACATTTTTCATTGCTGCTCCACTCCTATTAGTCGTAGCGTGATGTTATATAGCCTTGTGGGACTTAAACGTAACTGGTGAAATGTGGGGCTGTCCTACACTCCTCTGCCCACCCCTTAGGGGATTACAGGCGTGATGTTACGTATAAATATATTACCGCCGCAGGGAAGGTTTTTGTATTGGATAAGACCAAAGTCGTATTCCTGTTTTCAGTCGGCATAAGTTTACCCTTTTAATAGGGGTCGCATTGTCGCACCGCAATTTGGTGGTTCTGTTCGCTGCCTTGCTTTTGCGTATTCAGCGCGTTTTACGCTTGAATTATATAAATTATTCGTTTGCCCGGTACCTTTAGATTGTTCCATTGCCGGACACTTGTATGCTTTTATAGCGAGAGGACTTTAGGCCGTAGTCTACCACACCGTTTGCCAGACGACAGAAAACCTCAGAAAATATTTTGTATTTTATGACATAGTCTATAAATGTAGTAAATAATTGTCAGAAACAAAAACAGAAATAAGAAAACACTCAGTCATTTCTCAGAAAAAAATCCACCTCAGCAACAGCGCTTTTATGACAGATAAATGATAGTTAGCAATTTTTTGCAGTCTCCGCTGAAGACGGATGTGAGGTCAGAACGATGAGAACATCAATCTGAAAAATAGTTCCATCCTTCTCGGTTTATGTACGATGTAGTAGTGCGTTGGAAAGGGACGAACTTAATTATGCCAGTCTGTATGCTAATTATGGTTGTTGCTTGGAAGTAATTGTAGAGTCGGAAATGTTATGTAGACGTGACTACGAAATTGTAGCTCGTAGATTAAAGTTCGTAGCTTTGAAATGGCCGCCGATATCTAGCTAGATGATACCTGAACCAACATAGGGTCAATTGTCCTTTCCCTTGCAGATGTATGGTAAAATTGCACCTGTGTTTTCGGCCTTTTAATGGCACATTAAGCAGTCCGTCCCTACTGCGATCTTTGGATAACTGTCGCTGTAAACCTTGTACGAGTTTGAAAGCTCAGTGGCAAACTGGTTTTTCTATTGTCAAAGGGGTGTTTTTATTTTAGTCTGCTTTCGTTTTCACGTCTACCGTAGCCTTGAAGAGGCGCACAAAGCCGATAATCCCTATTATATAATACATAATAAGTATATAAATGACGTTAATTAATACGTACCTTATATTGAGTCAACAACAACAACAATAACATACCATCGCGCCAGGTCCCTAACGGGGTAGGCAGTGCCAAACATCTCTGTCCTTACAAACCTGACATGCTTCGTCTACATTCATCGCTCTCCTCACGCATACACGCCGGTGTCAGATAAATGAATGATTAAAACAATTTGAAATTAGTAATCAAAACCATCATGCCCATATCTCTCGGTAATCTCTGTTGTATTTTGGACTAAAACCTTTCGCCGAGCGCGCTCCCTCGCTGGAAACAATGAAATGGCCCATTATAATTGTGATACGTCGCAACTGGAACGGGCTCTCCCAAACCGCAATGCGTCGCATCATCCCGTTATTGTGTTTTAGCACGTTGAATGTGTCGGAATTCAATGTACGATCCCCCCCACACGCGGCTGTCCGATGCCAAATTAGGCATTTGAATGCCCGCGTTATGGTAACGGAATTGACATTGATATTTCTGTATTGTCGTCACGCATATGTTTAAGTTTAAATGTTAATATGGGGCTCTTCAAGAAAGGCGCAAGAAGAGTTCCTTCCCAGTAGTTTGATTAGGCTAAAGAGTACAACTAAGCTACTACGTTTTTACATAATTATCGGGTGCATGCATGAATGCGTGTGTGTGTGTGTGTGTGTGTGTGTGTGTGTGTGTGTGTATGTGTGCGTTTGAATGTGTCATACAACCCTAAACAACAAACATTGTGTAAAGCTTACATAAGCAGCTACCTTGCGCAGTCACCGTGGCGAAGTTACTGACGGATAGGACATTGACCTTATACGTACGATAATAGAAGCGGTCGCTGGAGCGCTTGCGTTTGTTGCTGCGGTTTCGTGAGTAACGCTCGATGTGTTCCGATGACGCCGCCACTGTTGTCAACGTGCGTTCGGTCTGCGGTCCACGGGGCCGGGACAATGCGCGATGAGACATGCGTAACGACAAACATATTATATTTACAACAATACGAGTAGGAGAAGCGAGAGAAGTTTCTCGGAATGGAAGACGGTGGAAATGTTTAATTTTACAGAAAAGGTTAATTTTACAGAAGAATGCCAGAGGCATTTCTTGTAGATAATTTTGCGACAATGAATTTTTATAATGACCTCTATTGACCTCCAAGCACCAGGTCGCGAAATATTCGCGAAAAACTGATTTTCATGACCTTTTGACCTTTGTAACTTTTTTAGCCGGCACGATATCAATGTCGATTTTTCACATCTTCATTACAACGTCGTAGTAAACGCGTATACAAAAATCTAGCTCGCTAGGAATTATTCCGTAGATTTGGGGTTTAAAATGACTATTTATACCTATATTTGTGCAAATAAACGTCTTTGCCTTTGTTGAAACTACAACGAGTCACTCCACAATAGTGACGTTGAGTGTGCGTCCGAATTGAACCTGCGTCCTCGTTGTTGCAGCGCGAGCCGCACGTGCGCGACGGAGGGCGCGCCGGAGCCCGAGCCGGCGGCGCCGCCCGCCGCCGTCGACCTGCCGCGCACCCGGGACGGCGAGATCGATTACGATGGTGAGTTGACTGTTGCCACTTCGTATTGTACACGGGCATACATTTTGAAATGTCACTTGACACATAAGGTGGTCCAAAACGTCGAGAGACATTACAAAATTTTATAATGTTTCCGAACCGTGTGGTTTCTGCCGATCCGCAGCTGGCCAACGCGGTAGACTAAGGCTAACACCGTCCCACTATGAGAGGAGAGCCGGGTCCCAGCAGTGGACCAATATAAGGGTCGACAGAACAGAACTTAACAGACAGAACATTCTACTGATTATATTGGGATGTTTGTGAGACAACAGCAAACAAAGTACTGTTTGGATTCGTATGAAACATCGCCAACATTATGGAGCCTAGAATAACATAGGCTAATTATAATCTCAGTAACAAAAATCTTGTAAGAATCAATCTAGATCTGAAATATTTATATTTATGTCTCTACAGACTTGCCGTCCGATTTGTTTTTTTCGCAATTTGTAGCTACATTTTTTTTCGTAATTCCCCCCCCCCCCCTCTCCCGCATGCCCCCCGCCTTCACCCCCTGTCCCCGGGCCCACCC
>DWDX01005218.1:0-10740 GCA_018245675.1 Agara michaeli | reverse complement strand
CAGTTCTTCTCATCTATACAATTTTAATGCCGTGGATACCGGTATTTTACTCCAACCTTTATAAAATGAAAAAGAACACAATTTGTAAGTAATTTCGCTTTATAAGAGAAGTATTAATAATTGTATAGTGTAATACCTTTAAACAAATTGTTTTATTTAGCTTGCACGATGTTTCTTTGCACATAATTACTTGAGGTATTGAGGCTAAGTAATGAGCATAATAGAAAATTAATTATCACCCACGAAACTTTGATATTTATATTAACGTCTGATTTCCTGAAAAATAGAACTAACTATTCCACAGAAATAAGACAATTAGCTATATTTACGTTAACGTCAACGTCACTCGGCGTCATTCGCCGCATCCAAGCAATTTATTAATACACTATACACACGTCAAACATGTATAATTATGTTTAAATTTATTTATTTTGATAGCGTAGTAGATAGCAAACATGGCGATAGTAGCAGTGCTATAATTTATGGCGTAGGAATTTTGTAGTAATTTACGCTTATAAATATTTATGTGTAATAAATGCTCCGTTACTAATTATACTTTTGTAGCTCTTGATATTTTTTTAACGCATCAAATGTAATGCTTAGCAAAATAATAGTGATTGTTCACCAAATAACGTAATAATCCAAGGTTGCGAAGTGATTGCGTCCAACTAAATTACCTACAATAAAATGTAAGAAGTTAGCAAATAAACAGTGAATGTGGATCACAGTTCACATCGCGTCACTGTGGGTGAAAATATTGGATGCTAGTTACGTATGTAACTAAGTCTACAATTAAACATTTATTCTAATTAGCCGCATTTCCTCCAGGATTGATTAAGTTATTCGTTCATTCAATTCATCCAATATTCCAACCGGAAGTAGCATAAATAAAGTAAGGCTGGGCAGGGCTGGGAAAACATTTACTTCCTTTTAAGATACTGGGCCAACAATATTTGTATGACCCTAGGATATATTATTTAAGTAACAAAAACTTAATCGTTAAGTAGATGTTTCACACGCATTTCATCTCCAAACGGAGCATCCTCAGGGTTACAGGCTCCACAACGGTTACTCTCACTCACAACCCTTCAGCAACTCGGAAAGAGATGTTGTTCTTTAAAAATAGCTGAACCGATTTTGATGAGTCGTTTAAAAACTACCGAGGGGTAATCAGGTTACCCGTTTACGAGCAGACACAGACACACACACGCACACACACAGAGACTTCAAACTTTAAACAACCCTTTTTGCGTTGGGGGTAAAAAGTCTACATCTAATTCATTTTCTTTGTCGAAGGCTTTTAAAAGACCTTCAATCATCACCTGACCGTACACAAGGTTTATTTCTCTAGTTCTAAACGGTACCCCCGTTAACCGCTATTACAGTTGTAGACGAAATACACCGGCAACCTGCTAGCATATGACCTACATGCCATTTGCTAGGTTTGGTAAAAAAAAGATGTGTGTCTAATCATTGATAAACAAAGAGAAAATCTTTTTCATGTGCTTTAATCCAAGAACACATAAAGAGATGTTATCTGCACAGCCGTTAGATAAACATTAAGATTGCACGAACAACTTCATTAACAGTCAACGTATTAAAATGAACGATGTGTATGTAAATTGTGTGTGTTTCTGTGTATGATTCAGTTACATGTGCATACATATATGTATAGCCAAATATGAGTCACAATAATTTCTTGTAACCCACCCTTAAATCCCGTTTCTTTTAAAAAATAAGACTTTATTACTGTTCTTTGCTTAATAAGAAGCTACGAGGTAGCTAGATGTAGGTTATCAAAATGAACATTCTTTTATTTACATAAATATATTTATGTACCATGCAAAAAAATCCTATAATTTTATGTTGCAAAAAGATATGTATAATATTAATAGCACTTACAACCTTACATTATTCCCCAGGGAAACAACGATTTGAAATTATTTATATGACTAAGTAATACATACTAACACATACAAGTCTCAACAAAGCCCATAATATTTACGTTAGCTAAAAAAATCTTCTATTTATCTGTATGTGTACATAATAACAATGGTTGTCGCAAGCGAATAAATTATTGTCAGCCGATGTTTGTTTAAATATGAGGCAACTGAGCCGCAAGCAAATAGAATTTATTTTAAGACTGTGTTGATAGGGTTGAAAATTTTCATAAAGTGCTACTATGTAATACTGTACAAAATATGCTTTTTATCCGCTCCTTCACGATTTTTTCCTTCACAGTTATAGCGAGGTATATAGATCTGTTAGATTTCTTTTAAAAGTTAGTTCTCAATAATCATGAGTAACGATAACAGTTACATTCTAATTTTTAGTACCGTTCTGTCTCCATAATCGCTAAACATAGGTCCAATATATCATGACGGAAGCTCTGAACGGCGGTCGTAAAATCATCAACCACAGGTACACTGACATCAGGACAATACTTGACCCCATTTTAGGCAAGTGGCAGTGTGTAGGGTCATTGCGGTAGGGGTAGTGGACCGTGCACATAATTGATTCATAATTATTGGTAGTTGAGTCATAAAAGCAGCTGCCAGCAGTTCCTTTCGAGCAAATGCCTCCTAAGATCAGAACGCGTAAAGGAGTATTCTTCCTCAGGGAAAGACAAAAAAAGAATAAACACAAGAAGAACAAACAAAACCAATTGAAAGATGATTGCAAAACAGAATAAAGAACCAATATGCAGTCAAGTTATAAACAATAGAAGGAGAATCAGTGATATTTAATAATAAAGTATTTATAAAAAAAAACAGATCTGATGTAAGAGTTGATGTGAAAACCCTTAAAGAAGATGATATAATATAAGGAGATGTTATCGAATATTAGTTTTATTGTATTCCGATTGCTCAAAAAGTATACAATTCTAATTGAACTACTGACTGTGCTGTTAGAAATTTAACGAAAATAGTGTTGATTAAAACGACAATCAGAGTTTTAAAAAATGCAACAAATGGGTAGAAACGATCAAAGTGAAACAAAACCCGGACATACATATTGGCAATGGGTTTTGACCATAATAGGTATTTTTTACAACGTCAATCCGACATCGGTCATGTTAACAATTAACAATAACAATTGCTTATCTAATATTTTCTTCTCTATAGCATCTAAGTTTATGATTTTTCGTTATTGTGTGCTGTGAGTTCTATATCCTTCTCATGTAACAGGTTTCTATAAAAATGTTTCATATAAAAATAACTAATACTGACATTCCTATTCCTACTGTGGTATTGTGAGTCGGTTGTAGGTGACTGCCGACTGTTCGTTTGTTACTCCCTTCGCATAAACTTGAAATTGAGGAAGTCAATTTTAACCAGATCTTATAATTGTTTTCGTAAACTTTGTCCCCGGAGATAGTGGAAGATTTCGAAGACTCTGTAACATTTAAGCGTCAGTGTCCACAAATTTTTAGAATAGCTAAATTAATGATAAAAAGTGAAACAATCTTTACAAGTCCAGATTTTTTTTTAATAGTTATGCTAAGAAAACCTTGGCAGTTGAATTTTAAGACTTGGAGAGTTCAGAATAACTGTCCTCATGGCGAATATTAAGATAACTAATTTATACGCGCAATATCTCATTTTCAGTATGCATGAATGCAATCAGTTATGGCATGGACGTTGGCTGGATATCGCCCATGACAAAAATCTTGCAATCCGAACATTCACCAGCTGGAGAAGCCTTATCCGACCTCACGCTGTCCTGGATCGCCAGTACCATGTGTTTAGGAGCATCCTTCTCAGTTCCTGTATTTTCTTACATCTCTGATAGGTTTGGCAGCAAAGCTGGTGTCATAGCCATCACTATACCGCAGGCGGTAAGACAAGCAATGTATTTTAAGTTATTAATAAAAACATACTTTGTTGCTGTTCTATTTGAGCATATCGAAATATCTTTATGTGGTGCTAATTTTTGTCAGCGCTTGATCAATAAATGAATAGATTTAACTTGACAGCTGTTAAGGAACTGCTAACTTTAAAGTAAACTAAATAATTTATCATTTACTATTTTCAGATTTCCTTCATAATGAGACTTTGTTTCGCCTCAGGCACCAGTTTAATTATTTCGAGGACAATCAGTGGTTTTGCGGCTGGAGGATGCTTTAACGTTGCAGTAATGTACATCAAGGAGATAAGCCAGGATAACAACCGAGGAATTCTAAATGCCTTATTCATACTAGCTACGAACGGTGCTATTCTGATCATGTATATCATGGGAATATACTTAGATTATTACACAATCCTTTGGATATTGACCTGTGTACCAATAGTGACAGGAATTCTACTTTGCAAAGGCCCTCAATCGCCCGCGTTCCTGATAAAGCAGGGCAAGACAGATGTAAGTGGAAATATTAAAAAGAAAACGCTTGTTTGCTTGAATTTTTTTTAAATGCTTGCTCTTGCCTTCGTCTTAACGTCAATATTTTTACTTACTTTAATCGCTTATTACCTGGTAATTCTTCTCATAATAAAACTTTCCTACTGCATTGCATATTTTACATGAAGCTATAGTAGTATTAGCGTTCTTGAGAGGTTTGGACAAAGACGACAAGATGGTGCTGACTGAGATAGAACAAATGAAGAATGAAGACGATTATTACAAATCCCAACCTAATATGTCCTTAACTAATATAGGTAAGATTGAGGCAGGCAGTCGCTATCTACGATACTTTGTCTCCTACGTTTCATAAATGTTCATGACGTAGTTCGAGATACGTGTGGCGCAATCTAACATAATGTAGATATAGATATCCTAGTATCCGTAGTAGGAATTAATGTACACATATCTTTTGTTGAGAAGAAGATACAATATTTTCAGACGAAAGATGCCTAGCGAACGTTATTAGAAAAGTCTTAGTAATAAAAAAAATATCTTCTGCAGTGATGAATCCAATTTGGCGTCGAGGCATGTTCGTATCGATGATGTTAATGGCGATCCAAGCAACAAACGGGGGGTATACTATCACCACCTATGCATCAACTATATTGACGTCGGCTGGTGTCAAGTTCAGCATCAGCCCAGAATTGTTATCGCTGAGCATTCCCACTTTGTTGATTCTCGGATCTACTGTTAATACGCTGTGCGTGGAGAGATTTGGAAGAAGGGTAAATCCATACTTCCTTACTTAATATTACTTATTATTTTTATTATTATTATTATTATTTTAATATTATAAATCCGAAAGTAACTCGTTTGTCTGTCTGTGACGTCATCACGGCCAAACCACTGAACCGATTGTGATGAAATTTCCTATAGAGGTACTTGAGGATCTTGGGATGAACATAGGCTGCATTTTTCCCCAATTTTTTTTAGTTTTTACAGGATTTTCATTGTTTTACGAAAAGGCCACGACTCAACCTTATGAGATACATAAAAATAATGTGGAAAAAATCTAATACCAAATAATCGATATTTCTCCTTTTAAACTTATAATCTATCTTCGCAACAAGAGGAGATTGTGGAGCAACATATAGGCTTTGTTTTATTCTAGAATTCCCGCGAGGTAGTTATTTACGCGGGAAGAACTTTGTGACACACTGATTTCCACGCGGGCAATGCTAGTACATACATAATATGTCATCGTTTGTTACCAGTAAACCACGTTTGATTCTTTAATTATTCTTGCACCCATCTCGATACACTTTCTGAGTTTGTGATAATTTTTCTAACCCTAACCCAATATCGCTCCGGTTTAATCTGGCATCGTCTTAGCCTAATCTATTTGGAGGAAAGGTGAAGACAAGTAATAAACTAAATAGGATTATTGATTTCAAAAACTTAAGCTTGCTAGATTTACACAATTTTCGTATATTTCCAGATACTGAATATGACAATGCTATCCGTAACTGCGTGCTCAATGCTGGGCATAGCTATTTCAATGCTAATGAAGCATTACAATCTGACCGTTCCAAGCTGGTTACCTGTAATATCCATGATGTTGAGCGTTTTAGCATATGCCGGTGGCATTTGTCCTTTACCATTTGTCATCATGGCCGAAATGTTTAACTTTCAGGTAAACGGAAAAGCTTATTCAATATTCTTACTTTAACTCCTAAGTAGTGCAGTTCTTATATAATTATAATATATTTTAATATCGTAATACTATTTGAAGATTATAGTCGGCGGACACGAGAAGATCACCCAAACCGGGTATACTTCACGAAGCGAATTTTCACCCCGGATGTTTGTTAATTTAACAGCCTTTCTTTTTACGGAAGCTAACCTCTTTAAAGATGTTCGATAAAAGAACCTTAATGATAGATGATTTATATAACAATGTTATCCTTTTACAGATACGAGCAAAAGTATTTGGCCTAGTAATGACATTTGCGTGGTTCATGACATTCTTACCTATTGTGGGTTTCATGCCATTGTCCAACTCTTTAGGCCTCCACACAACCTTCTTTATATTCGCCGGCATCAACATCTTCGGTGTTCTCTATACTTTGTTCTTCTTACCCGAGACAAGAAGGAAGTGTGTCGACGAAGTGGAAAAGGACATTGCAGTCAGAATAGGATTGAAGAAGGTGGACAAGAACGTTATATAGGCTGTTTTGTTTGTGAACACTTACTCATATACGAATATTTGTATTTCGTGTGTCTAACAACTAGTCTTGACCTGATTTTCCAATTTTGTCACTGTTCGTGCTTTGATGGAAGGTTTTGCCCTTTGGCTATACGTAGGTACATATATTAGATATGTATATTATGTGACCGTGACGGTACTTTACCAGTTCCAATCGCCGGCTTGCGACGCCAGCGAGCAACGATGATCATCTCGCGTTATGTTGCTATGTACTTTTACATTGTTTTGCCGTTCATTTAAAATGAAATGTTACGATGGTTGTGTGTACACGAGAATAATGATTTAACTAAGTCGATTTTTTAATAACTACGTCTTCATTTGCATTTTTCAAATAGATGTAATATTGTTTTTTCAGGTTATTTCTTATCTTGATAATTGACCTTACATCGATAGATGGATTTGCTTATAGACATGTGACACGATTGTAACCAAATCCATCAAAATCATGTGTGCATCTACAAGGAACTGTACTTGCAGGGCGTGCAGATTTATTGAAGCAAAACGAAAGCTGGTTGCGAACACTTGTAATAGATGCGCCTCGTGAAGGCTCTGACGAAAGTAGAAGAGACGAAAGAATATAGTCAGTTCTTTCTCTACCTACCCCTATGGGAAATAGCCGTAACTGTAGATATATTATGCATGTGTATGGAAATGAAACTGTAGTGGAATAATTAAGTTGCATTTCATTATTAAACATTGCCATTAAATAAACGGGATAATTAGTTAAAAAAAAATTGTGGCTATAATTATTAATTGTATTTACAAAAAAATACAAACAATTTACTAAATAATTAAGTACTAGACAAGCAATCATCACTATGTAAATAGGCAAACAACAAAAGCCGACATAAAGATAACATTTAGATAGGAATATTTTGAGCATTTAGGCAGTTCATTCGATATAACTTGACAAAATATGACGCAAGTTAAATAAACTAATATTTGTACAACTTAGCATTGATTTATATACCTAATTATCAACTAGCAGCGTCTGCAACCAGGAGTGCACGCGAGGCGAGGAGAGTCTCGTGAATAGAATAGGTGAATTGATGGTACACCGCTCCGGCGTCCAGCCAGACGTGATCCCCCAAAGACCGTCTTTTGCCACAACCGGCGCTCCAGGATCAGGCTGTCGAACATAAAGAAACACTTGTATTTATGCTTACTTTGGGGATACGGTCAATTTATATTGCTAATTATAAAATTGTACAATGAATAGTACTGGACCTAGTACGGTACCCTTAGGAACACCTTATATAACTTATAGTTACAAACTAGGTCTACGAATATTGAAAACTTACCACACAAACAGTATGATGAGACACAATAGGTTCCAAACATAGAGTAGAGCGCTCTATAGTGTTGTTATGCTTTTTCATGGACTTTTCGCATTTATTTCTAGGGATCAAATTTTGTGTAGAAATCCTCATACTATTCTGCTTATACCGCTCCTTTGCGGATGGCGGAGATATTTGGCCGTTTATCTAAAAATAATAAAGGATATTATTTAATATTAGAACCCAACGAAGCATTTAACATTCTGTTACCAACAAATAAAACAAAATCATTAGATACATTCTCCATTTTATTAAAGTTTGAAATCAATTACTGTAGATGTGGCATTCTTAATTAAGTACTATGAGAAATACTATTGTTACTTGAATACTATTTTCAAATCTGATTTACAAGGCTGCTAGATGAACGTAATCGTGTAAAGCTTTTGCTATAGCTTTATCGAATGAATGATGAATGTGGGTGGTTACCATATTTCCTTTAAATGACATTTTTGCTGCTTAAAATTCAACAACCATTAGACTGGATACAATTCATCACCCGTACGAGTTCTTGTTTGATTTTTTATTGAGAATTTTATTTTAGTCAATTCGGACTATTTATATGATTGAAAAAGCCCCCAATAATAACCTTACAAACGTTATTTTAAAATGTACAGTACTTCAGATTATATTTTTACTATACTTACAATCAATCTCGGCCAGTAAGTGGTTAAAAATTTTGCACTGACAACTCTTCCCCTGGTCGTCGAAATGGCTATCGGCGCCACATACTCGTTGTATTCAACGGCAGCCGCCAACTTCAGTAACGCCACATCAAATGCTGGCTTTTTGTAAATATACGCAGGATGTATCTCTATCCATTTCAAGGCAAACAAAAAGCCACCTTTTTTGCAATTCACGGATCCCAGTCGAGCTTTGAATAGTTTGATGGATTCACGTACGCTACAAAAATATACGTAAGTTAATATAGAAATGTTTCTCTAATTTCTTTAAAAAATAGAAATGTGCATCTAAATTATAGTGACCTCTACCTACTGTACTACCACAATATATCAATAAATTGTAATTATACTAGGAAAGTAAAGTATGAACTCGATACATCACCCCAAAGAGGGCGTGAAATTCTTAGTCTCTTTCTAAATCTATGGGATATAAATAGGCTTGCTGCTTATACTTAGGATTTTGAATAGTTTAGATTTTAACTTTATGAAGAGCGCTACCAGTTGCTCATATATTGGGTAAATTTGCATGAAAACGAAATCTTACTTATAAAATTCTGTAGCGGACGTTAATATCCATTTCTTATCTATCAAGGCACCAGAAGCGTAGTGAGATGACTTCTTCTGTATCGACACAGCGAAGGGGTAATTCACATGAGACTTCCGGCTGACTGTTTTGTTCACCACCTTCGATATCCTGTTTATCATATATTCGACTAATTTCGGCGTTGACTGTACCGTCGAAACTAAAATATTAAGTACTGTTAAAGTCAAATGAAATTATCTATAATGAAGTGACAGAAGAGCAGCTGAGAATTCCTAAGGATAGCAATTATTAACATTACAATTAAGACTCAAGCCGCTCTGTTTCAAGAGGTGAACCTAGTCCAATAATGAACTTAGTAATATTCTTGATAACAATGTCAAGTACACTACCATTCAAAGTACAGTTAATAAATTTTATAATAATTAATTGACTGCCTCGTGGGTTGGGTACTGTTGGATTTTTCTAATTTAGAATTTCTAGTACTAACTCAGAGTCTGGATATGTGCCCGGTGCATGGCAATAGGCTCACCACCTATTCTATTGTGGGACTTAAACGTAACTGGTGAAATGTGGGGGTTTACTACACTCCTCTGCCTACCCCTTAGATGATTACAGGCGTGATGTTACGTTACGTTATGTTCATTTGCTCATCAAACAAATGTTTGTCCTGGGTGGGAATCGAATCGACGACATCCGACTCGACTCGACCACGAGGTGAGGCGTAATCTCGTAAGTGTTTCTTGCACCGAGAAGTAACTGGGACGGTTATGTTGCAGACGGACCTTAATAGAACATAGAACTAGCACCGATACAGCAGAAATTTGTCCCGCCAAGTGAAACTCTAGTGCCACCGAGGGCAAACTTCGGAGACAAGTTTCTAGAATCTTGTACGTTTACTGCCGTCCTAACAATCGCCCGGTTAACTAAGATAATCGATTCACTTGTAACTACTATACATCTATGACTACCGGTAGCAGAAATGTCCAAAATTTACGAAGTGATATAAAATTGGAATAGAAATATAAATATATAAAATATATTTTATTTATACACTCTATTGCACAAAAGTGACATAAAATAAAAAATCATAGATAGGGTAAGTAGGTACACTCCTTTAAATCAGTACAATAAGAAGGTTTTGAGCGATATAATTAAATAATAAAAATTAAACTAAATAAGTACAAATATTTTATGTGGAAGTTTTATAAATCTATCGATATCTATTTTATATATAAATAATATGAATAATGAATGTCGGTAGACAAACAATTTTGTATAATAACATATCATTGAAACTTGAAACAAATGTATATTTATTGTTTAATACGTGTCGGTAGTATATATATCAATTATTTATTATTATCGCGCCATTATTGTTATATCATAATGCTATAATGCAGATGCCAGGAGGCAGAATGCACCTACTGCTATATTATATACTAGCCGTTACCCGCCCGCTTTGCTGGGCGTATGATACGAATTTTTTAAATATTTAACACCCCCGCAAAACCCCTTGTGGGTGGAATTTCGTAAAATCCGTTCTTAGCTGACCTCTACATAGCAAAAGTAATA
>DWDX01005217.1:0-10741 GCA_018245675.1 Agara michaeli | reverse complement strand
ATAAGAGATGTCGGAGTGCGGAGTCACGTGGCGTTCGTCGGTCGGTCCTATACCCTGTAGCGCGACAGGCGTGCGCGCCGCTATCTGAAGCGGTTGGTGCGCGCGCGGCCGGCCGAGCGCAGGCGCCGCGCGCCGCCCGTGTCCACGCGCGCCACGCGCACCACGGGCTGCAGCCAGCCGCCCAGCGCCTGCAGCGGCCGCTTCTTGCGCGACCTCTCCGTCTCCTCCCTCTCCTCGCCCTCCGACGCCGAGGAGCGCGACGCCCGCTTCGCCGCCACCGCGCTCGCCTTCCTCGTCGTCAGCTTGTCCTGAACGTTGTCGTGCAGAACCACCTTGAGGTCGTAGTGCACCGGCTTGCTGTCGGACCGGAGCACCGGCTTCATCTCGACGTCCATGTGGTCGCATTTTGAAAGCGACAACTCTTCGGTGTTTTCGACCGTCATGGTGCTGTTCACTATGGTCTCCTGCGATTCTTCCGATTTGTCGTCCTTCTCTGTTTCGGACAGGTTGGGGTCGTCCTCGCTCGCCGTGTCGTAGGGCGGCTCCGCGGACGACCGGTCTAGACTGCTGTCCGCCTTTTGTTCTAGGTCCAAGCTGTTGGCGCGAAGATCTTTCTTCTGCTTCCTTTTATTGTTGGGCCAACCGGTTTTATTCTTCTTTTTGAACTTGCCGCGGCGGCCTCTTTGCCTGGCGGCCCCTTGGCTGATTTCGTTCCGTATTATATCACAGTCCTCGCACTCGGAGACCAAACTCGAAACGTCGGGAAGGTTTGTCGATGGAATGACGGCCGTCTCGCCGCCTATTAAATCCTCGGACATGTCGAATTCGGCCGCGTCCTCGAACACTTCGGACAGAAACTGTTGCAATCTCTCGGAGGCCTCCTGAGTCTCGGAGAGGATTGGCTCTGCTTTTAAATTACTCTGGGTATCACTAATAGTTTCCTCGGAAGCCGTCGACTTCGTGTCTTCAGCGTGCTTCCGTCTTTGAAGTAGCCCGGCCGAGCCGAGTATGGCCAAAGTGGACGCGTGTTCTCTTGGCGACTTTCTAGGATGACCTTCCAGGGCTAAGATGGCTTTAGTACGTTTTCTAACCCTTTGCTTTTTCATTCCTCTAGTACCATAAGATCGGGACGGTCCCGCTTTTTCGTCGCGCCTGACCAGATCACTCAGAGGACAGCAGTTTGGTTTTAATGGAGGTAACTGACCGATTTCATAGGGTAACTTTGGTGACTTTGAGTACAGAGCTGTAACAAAATCAAAATAAACCATTTATAATCAACTAAGACATATCATTGTCTCTCCAGCTTCTTAACAAGTACAAATTGTAAATATAAAAGAAATAAATCAAGAGCAACACATTGTATATTAACGTTTCATCAAACATATTTTCTATAATATGCCTAAGAATGTGTTGGATACTTGCCACAAAAACTTCTGTTATTCCAATTTATAAATAGAAAGGCTTTATTTGTCGTAACCAAATGCAATCTACGTTATTTGTTATCCCAACATGCAATTTGAGAAACAATTTGAGATGCTTACCAAAAAACTTGGGAACATTTTTCGTAACCACTCTATCTTGGTCCTGACGTTTGAACGTCTCAAACCAGGGCTCACTATGAGGGACAGATTCAAAAGCAAACTCCAGCTGTTCGACAGCTGGCGTGTACTTCAACCTCCCATCTTCCCATTTGAGACATTTTTCAGCATTAGCACCTCTTATGGGACTAATTTTAGCATCTGGCGGTGGAGTCGGTTCCTTCTCGGGTTCAGGAATTTTTGGACGAGGTTCCGTTGTAGTTGCCGACTTTCTGCCTGGGACTCTTCTCCCCCTCTTAACGACCGCGGGCGTTCGCCTCTTGCGCCTTCTCTTGTCTTCGGGCCAACTATCCTCTTCAGACGATTCTTCTTTTAATGCTATTGGCCTCGCAAGCCTTTGTCTTTCCATAGAGACCGGAGGCGGCGGCGGTTGAGGCGGAGGTTTCCGTTTCGGGAGCGGTTCTTCTTTCTCCTCGTCGTCATCAGACGAGTTGGAGCTGATCGAACTTGCACGTTTAGGAAACATGAATTGTTCAGCTTCGTCGCTCAGCACGGACAGCTCCGAGCGCCTAACCTTTCTAAACTTAACAACCAGAGGTTTAGTACCGTTGCATGTCGGCAGGGAGTCCTTCCTTTTTGTTGCGAATCCACCGCTCGATCTCAATTTGGTGCTCACACCGACGACTTTGTAATACTGACGGTCCTCCGACACTTGAGATTCACTAGACTTTTTACTGCACCTAGTGTTGTGTTTTTTCTCATCCTCTAGGCCGCCGTTCCGTTTGGGACTTTGGTTACCATTCACAGTTGAGTCTGGAGATTGCGGTTTATTGGTTAGTTTACTTTTCGGCTCGACTTCACCATTACATATTTTCCTCAATGATCTCCTTTCCCCGTTGACCGGTGTGGCCTTGTCTAGAAATGTGGCAACGTCTGCACCGGAGCCTATGAGGGAGTCGAGCGCCAGGAAGTTGGTGTGATCTCTGACGAAGGCCAGGTGGTGCGGCGAGCGGCGATGCAGCGCCGCGTCCGTGTAATCGGCATTACACATCTCACAGTATCCCCCCTTTTGCTCCTTCTCCTCTCTATCTTTTATTCGAGGCCTGCTTCTTCTTGTCATTCTGAAATTATGTATTTTTATTAGCTTTTATTCACGTTATACAAAAAGGGACGAATGAAAAATAACCATAACAATAATACTCACTTTGGACCCGTTGGATTTTTGTTTGGTGAAAGCGTATTAAGTATTTGGTTATCGGACGAATCCTTTTTTTCTTTTTTCTGTTTCGGAGGATCAGGCTCTAGGGATATCTGGGGCCATTCATCAAACTCCTTATAAACCGGCCGGCACAGTCTGTAACGTGATATACTGCCATTTAATATTCGCACTGCAATTGTGAAGTAATATTTTGTAGAATATTGGTCCATACTTGTCCAAAAATTCAATCTTGATAAAATGTTTACTGAAGAGGTTGACATGCGCTTTACGCGGTGCCGTGAAGAATGTGTCATACAGTTTATCCAATAGACTTATAGCCTGAAAGATTAATGGGTATGCGGTAAGAATATATATATGTATATATGTGATATAATACGAAGAAGTTACAGAATATTAGTTCATATTAGGATAATATCAAAGCGTAAAAATTCATACACTATCAACATGAAACACTTTCAATGTTAGCGTCAAAATCCAATGTTGTTAGTAAAACAAATTGCATGTGTATTAATACTACACGTAAGCAAAAGGGACTCAGTGAAGAAATGTGACATTCGTAAAAGCATGTTAGAGCCTGTTATTGAACTGTATCACAAATACTTCCGCTGCATCGACATTTTAATGAAATTCGATAAACTGTGTTCAGTAAACATTGGACATGTGTGTCAATTTATCATTGTCTTATTATTCATAATATAATTAATGCACAATTTTATATTCTAATGAGCGGCGATCATGCTTTATATTCACACAATAGTCATTTCTTGTGTGTCACTTGAAGAATGTGCATGCAATTGTCAGAGTATTTCGAATAGCTTTGAATAATAATAATGGTAAGCTCATTTTTCCTATTTTAATTCTTGTTAGAACACAGCCAGTCTCAAGGTATTCTGTTTTGCACAGGAGACAGACATATTTTTTTGTATCAGACACTGGCAACATTGACAAGGCATTAATAGATCTGATAAATAGACATCATGAACTGCTAAAAGATTTTCTGAATGTAATATATTATTATATGAATCGACAAGTAACTAGCATATATGACTCTTATATTTGTATACAGATAAATTTGGCAAAGATAGCGAGACAGAAAACATTTAATTTGAATTCAAAATCTGTCTGCACATTTGCTCCTATAGTATGTAAAGAAAAATTAAGTCTTTGTGACTTCCATGGCAATATGATTTGATGCACTACTGAACGGCTGCACTGTGATAGAAGTGACGAGCCACAGACAAGATACTGATTCTCTTTGGTAAGACGGTAGACGGCGCCGTGAGCGGGGATACCTTCTGCACAGTGAGCTGCACGTACGCGTGTCGCGGCGGCTGTGCTCGCAGCCGCTCCAGCATGGCATCGGCGCGGGCGCGGGCCGCGTCACGCCGCGCGCATCGCGGCCGCGCTGCCGGGCCGCCGCCGCCGCCGCACACCACGTGCGTCACGCGCGACGACAGGCACAGCTCCTCGCGCTGCGGACAAACACCTGACCGTTACGACATCATTGTTCCAATGCTTGCACTTCCTATTGATATAATGAGAAGATTTAAGGTCATAGTCTATCACACTGGCAAGTGCAGATTGAGGGATTCCATGCTTTTGAGTGAACATTATGAAAAACTATAAAATGACATTGTATGTATATTTTGTTGTATATTTATACCTATTCTTTCACAGTTAAACCAAGTGATATTAATTTATAAAACAGATAACATTATAAAGTTTAAGTCAGAGACCGCACCCAGACCGACAAAAACTATTCTATCACTTGAAATGATATATTCTCATTTAATTCAATACTCTGATGAAGTGCAATGGAGAGTTGCTTAATTGACGACAATGGCTCAAATTTTCTACATCCCACGGCTGGGCTACTGAATTTTTTAACTAGTTGTATAGCATGTGTGCATGAAGAAAGCCAAAGTAAGTTGACTAAAACATGACCTTCATTGAGTGTATGTAGTTTTGCGTGTGCGTAAATCTTCGTGTAATAAGTTAATAACAATAATTTCTGTTTTACTTCCATTTCTTGAAAGACCAGACCTTAAGGCCACATGGTAATATGCCGCAAAAAAATGACACAAAAGCTAAAAGAAAACCCCGTAAAATATAACCAGACAGCTGTTTAATTACTTATGTAAATTTTTAAATGGTTATCTATACTATTTTACATCAAACGGGAATCAAACTCACAACCAACCGCTCAAGAGGAAGGATCACAAACCAACCGGTCAGTAATGACAGGAATACATGTAATTTCATACCATTCCGATACCATTCTTAATCAACCAATGTGTTGCATTAAAAAAACTGGACCTTTAAGATGTCTTCATTGAGTTAGCAATTATACCTAATATAGTAAGACCACATTCGGTGAATGAATTCATTACAATACCACTTTGTAGAGAGACTTTGAATATAACAACAATGAATTTGTATCTTGTAACATGCGAAAGGACAATAATTGAAATTGTATTTTACCTAGCAATTAGATTAGCAATTTAAAAAAATTACCATTTTTAATGTTACACTATAAAATAAATATTTCTTCTCAAAACGAGAAGGTTTTAAGGCTTTAGTCTACCTATCTGGTCAAGTGCGTATTGGCAAGTTACACATTTCACATTTTTATATGTATCACATGGCAAATATACTGCTTTTGCGATGTATGCACATGTTTTTGGTGATCCCATGAATATAACACCAAAGCCATTCTAATTGGATTTTGACATTTCACAATATTAAACAAATGTCCAATAAATTGGCTGTACAATATCATATTATCATAATTTACCATAACAGAAGCAGCTAAAATAAGTCCTTCAAGATTCACATTGCTTCTAATATTAAATAGTAATAAAAGGCATAACAAAGTTTAAGTGTTAAGTATATGTTGGAAATTAAATAGGTAGGTGGATGGGCATAAATTAAAATATTAATTGTATGTAACCAGTATTTTTTTTTTTACAAATAGAATAACTATATCAATCAAAATATTTCACTGGCAACTCTAATTAGAAATGTCATTATGTATTGTTATAAAACGAATGGAGATATTGTAGATAGTTGAGGACAATGTGAAAGTCAGCAATACGGGTGCAATATAGACGCAATACGTGGAGCGCGTGATGCAACCGCGGCTATTCTAGCGGACGCGGCAAAAGCTGAGTAAGGGCTTTCCTACAACAATCGTGCTGATTGTTGCTAGGAAGTTATTTATTAGGAGCGCGCGGCCGCGGTGTCGATGTACCCGCACGACCACACCGCACACTTGCAGAGTTTTCCTCGAAATACGGCTCGCAACCGAGCAGACGCTGCCGGCCCGAGGCATCGCACCGACGACTCGCGCCAACCGTCCCGCGCAAAAAAATAACACAACCCCTAATCGACATCCTAATTTCGACCCTAATCACTTTCACTTAAGCATCACATCTCCTTGACGACGAGACGGCAATATCAACTGTCAAAAATTAAGCATACACACGCGTAGGCCAAAGAAAACTACATTTCAAACTGCTTTTAAATGGATATAGTGCAGGGCAGCGTGATCGAGCGAGGCGCGCGGCCTCGGCCCGTTGCATTTCGCGCTGCGGCGGCAGCTCTAACGCGAGCATACAAAAGATGACCTAAAATCGAATGCAAGCTACGCGCCTAACTGGCCGTCGGACAACTATGTTTTAAACTGTTTTCTTAACAATTCTGACTCGATCGATGTGCCAGCCCGCACGTGTGGGTAATGAACGACGTATATACTTACACAAAAGCGGTCCGCGAGGCCCCCGCGCACCGCTTATCACAAAAATAAGTAACTATATACTAGTCACTGAGACGGGCACTTCGTCACTGCTAGAATTACCACGAATCACAGTGCACACTTCATCTGTCCACTTTCACGAATGTAGAATGTAATGTTGGTTTAGTTACGATTAGGTTTTAATATTTTTTATTGTCATTAATATACATTTTCCGAGTAAAATCGAAAAAGTAACAACAAACACAAATCTGTCACACAAGATGGAGATATTTTGCATTAGTTTGTTTCTCGTTCACCGGCGGCGCTACGGTCGCGTGGAAGGGGGAACGACTTCTATTGGTTGGTTATCGCGTAAACGTTCCGTTGCTCATTATTATTAACAAATAACAATAACAAAATTTACACTGCATCAAGAGGCTCACAACGTACATTTAATAAACGTACTTCGATAAAAATTACTAATGTCGATGAAAAAAAACTATTTTGATAATAAAATTATATGAGGTTACAAATTGCAATTAAAGAAAAGATCTAACAATTTATTAAAAAAGCATAAAACAGAACGTTGGTAACGTAACCAATTTCAGAAGGTTACTAAATAAGGTAAGACGTTATCGTTTCGTAGGGTTGTTGATTCGTTCACATTATAATAGACATACATAACCAAGAAATCTGCAACGTCTATAGATTCTAAGTACAGTATGATTTTGGCGGTAAAAGTCAACAAACTTACCAATCCCATGTCCTGAAGTCTTTGTGATAGAGGTCTTGATAATCCAGGTTCTGGAATATCTAAATAAAAGCAGAAGTTTTTTCGTACTGTAAAGGAAAAACATTTGTATTTTTATCTAAAACCGTAAGAGAACAAAGAACTGTTTTGAGGTTTGTCATAAAAATATATACTTTTGTTATATTTTTCTTGAAGTTGCAATGTCGAGACCATCGTTCTGAATGAAAAAGTATTTTGCACCAATTCTAATTACTCGTAATATCGTACTCATGGAGTCTTTCTATAAACATTACCGTATATCCATAGTTTCCTCTTAATGTTAAAATTAAATTATTACATAAGTACGTTTTTGTGAAGGCCAAAATTGTGCAAAATTCACATCACATTTCTGAATACAACAATACGATTCAACCAAAAGACGAAATGTCACTGACAGCTGAGATCAATAGACAACACAAATATCGGAGATCTATGGTCAAAAATCGATGTAGCAATCGATAATGATTTTATTTTAAATACAGTGCATGTAACTGTGAAATAATAGATATTAACATGTTAATATTATTTGCGATGTACAGTTTTCATGTTTTTCCTTTTATTTACATTCCTCTCCATTCGTTTCCGTGATCGTATGATACACGATGTGCGGATGGTCGGAGTACGAAGCGCGGCGTAGGTAGCTAATACCTATATGTATGTGTATTTTATCGATTACTCACTTGTTCGCGTTATATATGTACAGAAGTGGACGTCAGCTCTGTACCTAGATAGCGAGCTAGCCGCGCCCGACCCGTTTATTCTGTTACGAGATCTATTTAGGTCACCCGAATGTGATTCTGAATTATTTGTATATCATAAATACACGCATTTAATGCAGGTAATTACATCATAATCGCTTCCAACAATAATTGTAGCATAAACTCATAATATACATACCTATATATTTTTTAAATAAAATACTTTGTTTTGTAGTTTTGTAAATCTATTTATAGAAGAACTGGTTCACGTTTAGAACACTGCGCAATATTGACTAAAAAGTTTTATGACACAAACGCAACACTTCATAGCCAAGTTATTATCTTTATTATGAATGTACACATAATAAGCCAAAAACGAACTAATTAGTATGATGAAAACGCATTAAGAGCTATTAATAACAATCTTTAATATAGTTTAAAATAATACAAGTACGGCATATGGAAACGATTGCATTTTGCTTATAAACCCTCTAATCAATTTGGCGTCTGTCCCGATATTTGGCGCCAAGTTACTGTTCCGGTTGCACAGTGATAATAGTGAAGGTCATCTTCTCGACTCTTCCTTTGACTCAAAAATGGAATCAATTACTTACGTTTTTAATTATAATATTATGCTGTTACGATACAAGTAGTAGATCAACATTGCATTCAGCCAAATTATTAAAATTAACAATGAACTAATGGTAAATTCTGTATCCATTGTATGTGATATTGGTATTTGTTGCTACAAATAAAATGGCAGACGTAGTTTGTGTCGCGGTATAACGACAGCTGTAGCTATAGGATAGCTGCTCTCCCAGCCGAAGTGGAAATGAAATATCAATACACGGACATAAATTGAATCGTTATTGGTAGCCGCCCTGCCCCGGTTGCCGGGCGCGGTCACCCACCCCTCGCTTGCCAGTCTCCCCATCGGCTGTATTATATTTACGTCCGCAATAGAAAATAATTAATTACAATCACAGTGACGGGCTATTCAAATATCGTAAAAATACATAGATATAGATAGTCAGCTGTCTCACTATAAAAAGCGAAGAGCTTTATAGTATTGTTAAATCTTTATGTATCTGAGACAGTACAGATAAAAAACTAAGTATTTATTTTTTAAATTACCGTATAACACATTTTTCGGCTGACTTTTAAAATAATAATTGATTACGCAATGTATATTTCTCTACAATTTATGGAATATTTATTTTAAATAATAAACAACAATAATTATTATGTATATGAAACAAATGGCCAGTGTAATGCATATATAGGTAGGACATTTTCTGCTATCTGACCATTGGGATAATCATAAACAAAACGGTTGTATTTCGCGAATTACCATTTTTCGGTTAAGCAATGCTATTTGCATGGTCTTTTTTGAGTAAGATTATGATCTATCCCATTCTAATCAGCTTAGTTTTGTTACTGGCCAAGTTAAAGGCATTTCAATTAAGATGCACCCATTTCAGTGCAGTACTTGTTCTAATTTCATAAATTTGTTAATATACTATACCGAAATCATTGTTAGTTTTGTGGTTGGGTTATTAAACTCTAACTCTGACGATTTCAATCGTGCCACATATCTCCGACGTTGCAAAAATAATTGAGTTTTCAAATTAAATATCATAAGCGGTAATCTTTCACATACTGTAGTTTGTCATAACCATCTCTAAAGTGTGTGCAATCTGTGCCTTAAACCAGATTATGACAATAAAACCATATCCAGCGACAGAGGGTTGAAGAAAATAGAAAAAGGCCGGTACCAAACTACGCACGGTTCGTAAAAAGAAAAAAGGGCTTGCATTGTTAGAAAAATAACTGTAAAAGCTTCCGCGAACTTTAAAAAAGAAGCAAGCGGGGGGGGGGGGGGGGGGGGGACGAACGAACCAATCGATACGTGGAAGCGGCTGCACAAATCAACTTTGTATTTCATTCAGGGTTCATCTTGCTGAACGGACAGCTGGAGTTACAGTTGCTCCTTGCTGTGCGAGAGATTTGAAATATATAGTAATAATAATATCTTATGACACACGCCCACGGCCATCTGACCATATAATATACTTAAACAGATACTTTCATTACACCCGGACGCAACACACAAGTGTTCTAATCACACAAATGTTAGTTCTGAGTGTGAATCGAACCAGCAACCTCCGGTGTAGTCGTCAGGGTGTCTAACCATGCGAGCATGAGGGCGGAAAATATTACTGAGAGTGCGCCCGTAACTCAATTTGTCGTGTCCACGTTCGCTATCGTAACATCATTTCCGCTGTTCGTTAAACTAAGTTTTATTTGGAATTTGTTCAATATAAAACTAACAATCGTATCTTCATATAAGTCGATCACCGTCGGTAACTTAATGGAGATTTTACGTTCAAAGAAACGTTTTATTATTATTATAATCAATCTCGGCCAATACGTATTGAAACAGCGCGGCGGTGCTACCAATATTGTCCATTTAAGTGAAAATATCAAATTTTGTATCAAAATTCGTAGGATTCACATAATATTACGTTTCATATTGAATTAACACTGTCTATATCAATTACTAGCTGATTCGGCAAACGTTGTTCTGCCATATAAATGATTCGACCAAATTGGATTACCATAAATCGGTTCTAGTGAGTTAATCTTAAAAGATAGACATATACCGTCGCGGACATTTTTTTAGATAATTTCAAGAGGAATAATTCTTTCATACATATATTTTTTGGTATCTTGAACCGTTTTCGCAGCGCACGCAACGGAAGC
>DWDX01005216.1:0-10742 GCA_018245675.1 Agara michaeli | reverse complement strand
TGTCCATGCGTTGCCGGTTTTGAAGGAGAGCTCTGTTCACGCCTTTCTTGAAGAGCCCCATGTCATAGCGCTCCGGGTACATATAACGAATGAGATTATTCGCATTTATATATTATACGATTGTTGGTTATTTAGTATTTCATACAAAATATATTTTCTAGTTAGTTAACTAATAACCGCGATATATTTTGTAAGCTGACAGCAGACGACGGGCGGCACATCCATCATGGGGTTTCAGTCGGGAACAATTTTCACTACGTACGAAGTAAACTTTGTGCTTAGAATTTTGTTATGGATTGTGTGTATGGAAAACTATAATAAATCAGGATACGAAGGAAAATAACTTTAGTCGTGTTATTGAATAATATTATGCGCAACTTCCATTTTTATTATAATAAATCAATTATTATTTAACTAAATCGAAATTCATAAAAATCAAGACTAACGTTTGCAATTTTTTAAATTCCTATTTTACTTATACTAAAATAATAGGATAACATAATACAATGTGATAATATAGTAGCAGTTTTGTCGATACGATTCAAGATAATCCTCGAATGTAGTAATGCCTACGAAAATGGTTCCGTGTCATTTGCTTTTAAAATCTAAACGTCTCTCGTTGTCCCTTAATGGTTGTTTCGTGTTCTTGCAAAGTTTCCTTTCGATTGTTATTGAAATACCGCGTATAAACATAAACACGGTAACGAGAACTTTGCTAAAGTAGTCACGAAATTTTATCCTTAGCGAGACGATAGCAAAAAATCTATACAAAATAACAATGAGGAGTTTGGATTCAATTAAAATGTCGGAATTGCTCAGTGTTTACACTGATGGAGGCAGGCATAGTGGTATAAATCTTTAAAGCAATCCAAACTCAATTACTAGGGTTTACTTTAGACTAATGGGAAAAGGCTTTCCTTTGTTGCTTCGAGTCGGTTTAATTCGTTCGCTTGGACATTCGACGCCATGATGTCGAGTGATTTGACGGACGAAAAAAAAACGCCACGGAAAACTCGGTACGGTATTGGGCGGTCACCGCGAAATTGACTTGCGGTAACGTTATGGCGAAATTATATTTGTTCTATCAGTTCCCATGCGAAAAGTTTCCGTAAACTCGGCGGTAGTAACACGTTCGCGTCACAAACAAGAGAAATAAGCGGTCGAAAATTGCTCCGCTTTATTACTCCGGGCAACCGGGTATGGCGGGCTAAAGTTTCTTTTTATTGCGAAATCTTCCCGAACGAAACCGTAATTTGAATAATATGTCGATTATGATCGTTGAGGCCCGTATTGGAATGTCGTTTCGTGTAATTGTATGGGATGCTGTGACGCACGGGAAATACTAATGACGAATCTGAACTCCCGTACTTCCTTAGTTTTTGCTCGTCCCGTTGAATAATACCAGAGATAATTTTTCCGTATTAGCATTGCGGCAACAACTATTAATTACCATAATAAGAACTCCACATTAAATGCACGGCATTTCATGGTAAATAAAAAAAACGTAACATCACGCCTGTAATCCCCTAAGGGGTAGGCAGAGGAGTGTAGTACACCCACATTTCACCAGTTACGTTTAAGTCTCACAATGGAATAGGTGATGAGCCTATTGCCATGTACCGGGCACACATCCAGACTCTGAGTCAATGCTAGAAAATCTAAATTAGAAAAATCGAACAGTACCCAACCCGGGATGTGAACCCAGGACTTCCCAATCGGCAGTCGCGCTAGCAACTGTTCATAGTAAATGTTTCTTGGGAACGTATTCCACACTGTACTATTGTCAATTGAATGATGTGATATAATCTAGAAAGCACGCAAACATTGAAATAATTTCGATTAGACTGTTCGCTCTGTGTACAATAGTTTCTCGACTTTTTCCGCATACTTTAATGCTCGAACATTGAATGTCAAATATGGTTCTATCTATTTCTACGAATTCTGCTTTAGCTGTACCTGTAATTCCGACGACTTCAAAGTGACTGTCGGTTTCTTTTGTACCTACTTGGAAAGTGTTTATTTATTACCCCAATATAAATCCATATATTGGAACCCTAAAAAAACCATAAATACGGCATCGAGTACAAGCAAATAATCCGATTAATCTCCAAATGATAATTGGAATTATCAAACTGCGGAAAAGTTACATCGACGGTTTAATAGATTATTGTTGTTTCCGAACTTCGTCGATTTGCCGAGAAAAATGGTGAAAGTTTTTGTAGTTACTGGATGAATGACCCTAAATGCCTTTAATGGCTTTTAATGATTAAGGATTGCAGTAAATTATTTCCAACATGTCACCAGTACTGGTTTAGTTATAAAAAATCAATTTTCTACTGTCACTTCGTTTGTTGTGGTTGCGACTGGTCCCAATTGTTTGTTTATGTTTTTTTTTCACGGATATATTTTATCTCTAGCATAATCGTACATTTTTGAGATAACAGACGATAATCATTTTACTTTCACAGTTTCAATGTTAATAAAAAAAATCGTGCGTATAATAAATCTGGTTTAATAGGACAGTGTACAAGAGGATTTTATGTACAGATTATGAGTTAGTTGAAATAAATTGAGAAACACTTAAATTATTGGAAATGAAATAACAAGGACCGGTTTAGATTGGCATTTCTAAATCCACTCAATCAAATCAGTGTAAGGGAGATAAATGAAAATTGAGAAATAACTCTACATCAACCAATTGTTACTTAATATGATTGTATTAACCATAATCAAGCAAGTTAATTAACTTAAATCATATGCGATATAACGAATTAAACCAACCTTATTGCTCCGCCCTATTTTTAATTAACTTGATGCTGTTAAACTTGCAACTCTTTTAATTTTTAAAGCTCGATATTTTATGTGCATTTTTTCTGTAGATACAGTTATTTTTCTATCTATCGAGCTATAGTCACTCGCTTCTCTACGTAGATGCAACAAATCACTACAGTTAAAACGAAAGAGATTAGTTGCTTTGATCAGTTTGGAAAATTCGTGGTTTATCTTTCATCAACTTAATTGGATTGGTCGGAAGGCTGGTTACTATAACATTGTTATTTAAATTGCAAAATTTAGATTACGCAAAATTTCGAAACCTTAGCCTTGGGAAAAATTGCTTATTTTTGCATAATGCGAGTGAAAAATTGCAGGAAAGAATCCCGTTTTTCGAAATAACAAAGTTAGCAATTTCTTCATATTATTCTTTATTTTTAATAAAATTAAATTGGATCTCCCAATATCATTGTATCTATGTAGATCATTCTTGTAATAAAAAGCAAATCGATTCAGTGTAATTAATCGCTCATGAAAGAAAATATTCTATAAAATATACCATAAAAGTGAATTTAATTAATTTATCAAAGCATTGAGTTCATCGAAGTATTATCTCAATATAAACGAAGACAAATTCCATGAGTTTTGATAAAGATGTCATTATTATTTAGGCCCGTCTCAGAATTTAGACATGATGGAACTCTCAATGGCTCAAGTCTACTGCGGTAATTGAAATTAGACATACTACTGATACTCACAGAAACTGCTCTCTGAAGCTCTCTGAAGTCTGCTGAAGTCTTTGAAGTCTGCTGAAGTCTCTGAAGTCTGCTGAAGTCTCTGAAGTCCGCTGAAGTCTTTGAAGTGCGCTCTGAAGTCAGGAACTCCTATAATTTTGAAAAGGTTGCTAACGTTGCTTATCAATACGTTGATTCTTAAGGGAAGTTAGCTACACGTATAAATAATTTATGTTTCATGTCAATTCAGAATAATATGGATTATTCAGATATACATTTAAGAATTGCGTTTGCCTTGCCAATTGGTTCTACGTAATGAATTTTTTATACAACGTCAATAGTTGTGTACACTGATCTCCGAGGAACGTTTCAATGTATAAATAATGAGGATGTTGTATAAATTATCGGTTTTATAAAATGAATGTGGTTTAAGGGATAAAAATCCATCATGCTAAAATCATTTGCCGCGTGCGCTTCTTAAGACGATAAATGATGAGTAGCCAGACTGATCCAGTTAAATATCTCTCACGAAAAGTCTACAAAACAATATTAGGTCTTGCTTCTAAAATTTTAACATAATAACAATACCCATGTTGTTACTATATTATTATCCAGCAAATTTATGTTATCAACTTTTTCATCAATCATCATTTCTTTTGTGCGCAACATGTTTAAGTTTCCTTTTAACTGTCATCATAACTATAATCTGTACTTTAATTTAAAGTAACTGCTTTATCGACAATCACAGTAACAAGAACGCTATAATTAAACTGTACGATTGTATAGTGGTATTTGAAACATACCACACATCATTAGACTAATGAACACCTAACATACGTATGCGAATCAAAATTGTTATCAAACTGTACACATTTGTTTAATGTATTGTTATATTGTGTTGAGGTTAGAGAATATTAAAATAGGTACAAGGACGATTAGCAAACATTACGCGAAATAAAATTGTACTTGACAATGCAATGAAATAGTAATGATTATCAATATTTTTTTACTGTGACTGGCCTTGTGGTGAGGGGTTAGAGATGCTGACTGCAAAACCGGAGATCGTGGGTTCGACAAACATTTATGCGATGAGCACATTTGTTTATTCTGTGTCTAAGTGTAATAAAAATATCCAAATTTAATTATTATATCGTATGTATATATGTATGTTTGTCAGCTGTCCGGTTACCATAGCACGGGCATTAAATTGCCTAGTTTGGAATCAGATAGCCGGGTGTGGAATTGTCCCCAGATATTATTATGACTATTATTTATTGTAGAGAGCTCGCTATGATGACTGCGAGAAGAAAACGTGCTCAAGAGAACCTCTGGTAGACCATCCTGTATTTTAACTACTGATGAAGCTAGAAACGCGAAAGATTGTCAGGTGTCAGAAATCCTTAGTCTTTACCTACCTTTGAGGTGTGCGAAGTCTTGCATGCATCGGGCTATCGTGGCAGGCTATGGTCTCATTTCTTGCTTAATATGTGACGAGCACGTGTGCAGCAGTGGAACAATAAGTCAAAATGTATGAACAATATACCCATGCTTATCCCTTATTTCGTCCGTCAATTGACATTCCAGTAGGTCGGTAAATCACGACACAAAACCTAATATTTGCAATGTTCATTTAACGATTTCAGGTCAAAGATAAACAGTTAATGAAATACATCGTTAGTGCAGTTTATCGGTTGCGGTCGTTCTGAATTATACCATTATTTACTGTCTGCATCCTTTGATAATATTCCAAAACCTTTTAAACTTTATACCAATGGGTTAAGGCTTATATTATCTTGCCAATGCAAATTACTGTGACAGCAAGACTTCATCGCATTTTGTCGTACATTATTCGTTGATAATTTTGTGTTGTAATATCATTAAACAACGCAAATAGTGTTTCAGTTTATTTATAGCCAAAATAGATATTACAGTATTTCGTTGAAACTTTACCATCAACAAAGTATCTTCTTAGAGGTAATATATAGCTGTAGAATCATATTAATAAAAACGAATATAATGTAAAACTAAGTAAAAAACTTACAATCATAGATACTTAACTAAAGTAAATTTGAGCAGAACCTCCTGTATACGCTTTGCATATTTTACGTGACTAACCGGTATAAGCGCTCTATACCTCGTCTTGTGCCTATTACGTAGATGCTAATTAACAGAGGCTTCGGCGTCAGAAGTGCTAATGATTTGTAAATTATTGATAAGGTCACCAGAAAGGGTTGGTTTACGTCTCTTAGAGAGTTTACAGTGTACCCGTCTTGAATAAATGGACCTAGAATTGAGAATGTTATATAATAATGTACATATATTAATAAGTATTTTACTATGTGGTGGTGAAACATCTGGATTTTACTAAATGTAGTGTTTAGTCGCTTGTAGTATAAACTAAAATATGTTCGATAGTGGATACTAAGATACTTGCTTATAATTCTGCTGCGTATAACGAACCACTCCGTTGCTACGGAACATGGATGTGATCCTATTTTTTTTTTTTTTTCGAGGGGGAAATCTTCCAAAGATACCCGCGGACTCCTGGGGAGGAGTACGGGGCATGTGGGATTTATACCCACTAAAACCCCCCCGGTGGCCATCTAGCACATGTTAGGAGCGGCACTGGGATCTCCTGGGAACGCGACCAGTGCCTCCCTTGCGCATCGATGTGATCCTAGAAATCAAAGTAGCTACGTAAATGTCTTTACAATACCCGAAAATACATTAAATGAAACCTAAAGAAAGTAAAGACTCACTAATAAAAACGTTACTACTTCTAAATAGCTACTACTAACGAGATTCGATACAAATTCAAACCATTTACACGATACGACCTTGATTAAGTGTATGTATGTCCCTTAAAATGAATAAAACAATTTGAATTTGAATTAAAAATATGGAGATTCAAAAAAGGAAAACCGTCGCTTACGTCTAGATTTTCGGAACAAAATTGTTTTCGAACAGCTGCTTTTGTAATTTATGTTCGCCGCCCCTGACGAGTTAGGAGTTCTCTCAATTCACAAAGGATGTTTCTAAAAGAGATAGTAAAGCTTTTTTACGAGGATTAAAAGTAACACTTGTGCTAGGAGCGCTGTTTATCAACATTGTCGGTGTGTTCCCTTTGTTAGTGTTAAACGTACTTAACTATTTGTTTTTTTCTCTCTAAATTTGAAATTCGCTTAAGAGTTATCGAAGTAATTAGAGATTTGAGTATAACAATACATACGAGTATGAAAATAAACGAATGAAAAAAAAAGGTACCTACTCTTGGCGAATTTCGAGCATTTGTAGGTACTTTTCGAATTGGCATTGCAATCGACACAAAAACCAATTAATCTGGATTTCTTTGTAACCTTTCAACAGGATTGTAGACCATTAGTGTCGGAGTAACGCGGACCCCAGCGAAATAGTTAATTGTATTTCCCTCGCAGTTGTGGCTCGGTGCTATTTATACGACACTCGTCGGAAACTCCGGATTTAATAAGGATCAAAAGCCCTTATTGTGTAAAATACTACCTTTAGAAGATATCTTTTTGTTTGTTCATTTGATTCAAAGCGAAAATGTTTGTTTGCTCTGTAGCGGTCCCGAAATACAAAATGATGAGGATTACTGAGATTTAATGAAGAATTCCGTTTATAATGTATTATTGACATTCACCCTGAGGTACCAGTAATATCTTATCTTTGACGTTACAGAAAAATGCGGGAATTGCGGAGCTAGAAGAAATTAAAATTAATGTCACTGATTCTCTTAATAATAAATGCAAATATTATTTGTATACATTATATTTAATCATCTCAGAGGCTGGATATGTGCCTGGTGCATGGCAATAGGCTCACCACCTATTTTGTGGGACTTAAACGTAACTGGTGAAATATGGGGGTGTACTACAGTCCTCTGCCTACCCCTTAGGGGATTACAGGCGTGATGTTACGTCTTTTTTTTAAATTATTGTTATGTATGTATATGAGTACTTATACAATATAAGTTTCAACACATTTAGGGTCCCATAGCTGGGCACTAACAGCTGGATAAGACCTTTGGTGTACTCCATCGCAGTCACTAGTGTACTATGTTATTTTGGCTTCCTTTTCTGTTTTTAAATATTCAGTCAGTCTTAAAAAAATACATAGTATCTAAAGACACGATAACATAAAACTTAATTTGAAAACAAGAATTGTTAAGCATAGTAGAGATAAAAAGGAAATTTAATACTACGGAGATGGGTTAAGAAAAATCGTGGCTTATCTTCATTGCTTTAATTGGATCGCTCGTGGAGCCTTAGCGTAATATTTCTTTTATTTTAAACGGCCGCAGGAGAATATTATGTAGTGTTTAATAATGTATGAGAGTGTTTCACATTTATTTTTCATCTGGAACAGTTGATACTCTTGCTCAACTTCACATGTCATTTGACCTATAACCGAAATACACTAACGTTTATTTTCGCAACACTAGAAAATTACATTTAGTTAGAGAGAAGAAAAAACTGGTGGTTTCAATTTTCGAGCAGATCTCGACGTTTTCATTTTTATACCACAATACAATACTACTGAATAGCTTTTTGTTTTGAAACATGAAAACATTTCGCATAAAGTTGGTAGCGCAGCTCTCGTAAAACTAAAATAACACGTAAAATCTGACTTGTAATAAAATATTTTAGTACCTATCTGATCCTACATCTGTATGCAGATGTGGCAATATTTATGAATACGTACAACCTCTTGATATCAAAGTCCGCAAAGCTTGAAAGTACTTTTGCTCAACTTATATAGTTTATTGTAATTTCAGCAAATCAACGTGCCTTGAAAGATTCTTGGGGAGTTAAAAGTTTAATTCTGCGATGTATTGTTAAATTGGCATTCTCCTAATGATATGCATAGTTTTGTATTTCCTAAGTTAGCAATTAATAACAGCAGACATTTTCAATAGAACCTATCTGCTCTGAATACTGAATAATATTAATCGTTTAATCCAAAAAACCAAAAACGCTCATTTGTCTTTATTTATTTACGTCGAGATCTACTCGTTTGTCTTTATTTATTTAATACATAGTATCTTAATAATATACATGTATAAAATACAACTGACATGCCGAAGGAATTGAATGGCAACAAACTTGAAGATTGAGAAAATGCTCTTAGACCGCGCAATCGACTTCCCGCTACCAAACGATAGACAATTTATCGACTCGAAAGGAATGCCCTTTATCAAGACGGACAAGGCGGATCAAGTCGCTACCGCGAAGACAAATCGTTACGCCACCGAACTTCATTTAGACGTATCACTGTATCAGAGAATTTTCGACAAAAAAAAAAGGAAACTCGACTTTGTACGACGAAATGGTTTGACGCGTAGACACTAGAGCGCGCTTCTAATCACACATGTACCCTGGCGCACTACAATGGAGTTCCCGGATATCACTTGCTATACCCGTGAAGGAAGATATCCTGAGGAAACCATCACATCTTACAGATTTTACAAGGTATGTAATATGTTCCGAGCTGTGTAAAGTCTGAGACGTGCAAATCCATATTTGGCCTGCGTGGTACTCGTAGTTTATGTTCTTGAACCTTCTCAATATGAAAGGCGACCCGAGTCGTGCAGTACAACAATAGAGGATTGAAAAAATCATTTTGCATTTACATAATGAAATCGAAAGCAATAAAAACAAATGAAATAGCAAAGTATTTATTGCGTAACGCGATAATGAATCAGTAATAGAGGATAAAGTCTCGGGTTACTTTAATTAGCAGTAAGTCGTACGTTATGGGGTAATAATAGATGGGAGGAGGAACTTAATTCCCCTCCGTGCACCCTCTCCGAACGTTATTACTCTCTTGATTCAAATTATACATATTTTATTAGAAAGCACCTAAGTAAGATATATGGGGTCATTGTGGAATTGATGTTATAATGAATTGATCGATGCAATGTATACATATACATACATTGCCTAATTTCTTTTATGGTTCAATGTGTTACCAGCTTCTCGGATATCATAGCATAGCGGTTTTGTTTTCAGTGTTTAAAACTGAGGGCTACTTACATTTTGATGACACACGACACACGAGCCATATTAGCTCACAAACTTTGTACACACATACACACGCACACAAACGCAAATTACAAATTTCGAATCGGGAAAAAGGAAAAACATACAAGGAAAATAATTCAAGTGAAATAAGCCGAATGAAGTGCCGGTTTTCAATTGACACTGTTAGGGAATAAATGTGTATATAATATCGGACTTTTAACGATTGAGAATGTCATGTCACATAGGAGTGTATTTCACATACAATCGCATACAGAGTGAGTACAAACTTTATTGTGACCCGAACTACAACTTATTTACCCTTGTATATCTAAATTAGTTAAACTGTTACCGAAACATGAACAAAGCGGCAGTACAGATAACAGCCGTGCAGATCAAAACTTTCGCCTTTGTGGAGCGCTACTCAGTCCTTCTAGACTACTAAAATATTACTCAACGTGTTCAGTCCAATTTGATCACATATAATGTTATGGAGACTAATAAAAGTAACTTTAATAATAATTACCTTAACCGCTTACAAGTAATCTATACAAATAAATTGGAGTGTCTGTTTGTAATATTAAAATAACCGGTTTTTATTAAATGCTTATGTATATAGATATTAAATGAATACACGGTACATACATATACCAAAATAATATTTTTTTCAATTTTTGTCTGTCTTTCTGTCTGTTTGTTCCGGCTAATCTCTGGAACGGCTGGACCTATTTTGACGGGACTTTCACTGGCAAATAGCCGATGTAAAAAGGCGCAACTTAGGCTACTTTTATTTCAATTTAATTTCAAACGTTCGTAGTCGCGGGCACAGCTAGTTGTAAATATACAGAATTGAGCTTTAAAAAAACACATTTACAGTCATGGCCGTATAGTCACAATCGTAATATTGCATTTAAGTAATAAACACAATGAATCAGTTTCTTTAAATTTTATCGGCGTAGACTCTGTTGTATGGAGGTTAAAATAATATGGATTGGATGGTAAAAGCTACGCGTAATATCTACAGGTTAAAAATAGCGACTACTCTTTATTGTACACCACAATTAATAAGGAAAATTACTGTACAAAGAATAAATTGCAAAGTATAAGAAGCGCAGTCTTATCGCTTAATGAGATTTCTACCAGACAGCCTTTGGTTGGATGACATGAATAGAACATAGAGGGGGGGGGGGGGAATGGG
>DWDX01005215.1:0-10743 GCA_018245675.1 Agara michaeli | reverse complement strand
TATTTCTTATGGTTAACTGTATATCTTCGCATCAAGAGGAGGTTATGGAGCAACATATAGGCTACTTTTTATTCTAAAAATTATTTACGTCGTTTTGCGCTGGAAAAACTTTGCGAGACATCGATTTCTAGGCGAGCGAAGCCGCGGACAAAGCTAGTAAAACATAAATACAACGTCGGCATCGTTCAAAATCATAATGTTGTTTGAATCGTCCCGCGTTAAAGAACATTATATTGTTTACACGTACAGCACGAGGCAGTAAAGGCCAAGGAGCGCGTGGTGTGATCCGGAGCGGGATGCGAGCGAATGTCAAGTTTATTTCGCGAGCTCATTGTTGCATTCCTTATGGCGCTCGACTAAAGTCAGGCTTTTTAACTTGAAATCTCATTTTGCGTATTTGTCGTGTAGCTACATTCCATCGCACGAAACATTTGAATGCTTTATATGTTTGTGTGTGCGTTCGTCCGATTGTCACACCGCGAAGATAGGTAACGTTACAAAAATCGATCAAAACGGAAGTATGTTATGTTATTATGTTACGTGTCAGTTATGTGTATAAAATTGACTACGCAAATGTTAAATGTCAGCGTCAAAAATGAATAAGGAAAAAACGTTTTAAAGATATTGTAGGACGTGTAGTAGGGCGTTCGCTGGGAGATGGCCATAACGACTGTAACTGTTTACGACGAGATGTCACTTGATACAACAATTGTAAGTCGAAAAGGCTGCATGTAAACACACGATTCTGACATTACATTCATAATATTACTTTATGTTATTTTGCTCACAAGCGATTTAATGCCAGAACGCTTAAATGAATTTTGTACTTAGATCTACCTATTTAAAACGCAATCTCTGGCAGCGGGCCGCGGGCCGAGGAGCGGGGAACTGACACGTAATGCGACTACATAATTCACTTCCATCCTTCTACACGTACATTACTAAACATTTTACCCAATAATCCTAACTTTTCAGCCTTTTGTACGGACGCTAGAGAGAAGTTGCCAGAATTTGGAGGCAATTTTTATATAAGCTACTTCACTACAATTTATTCATTTATTTATTTGGGTCATCCACATTCTGTGCACTGAAGTATTTTACATAGAATTGACAACTAATAAGAAAACATGGTTCGTGTCAGCATAATTGTAGGCGACGACTCCGCGCGCGAACATCTTTGTTCAAAGGAAAATTAAACATATGAAAATGAAGAAGGAAGAAGGAATCAAATATTAATTATATAAGTACAATATAATAATATCTGGTCTACAATTCATTACAAATGCATACATTAAATGATCTAAGGGAAGAGCCATATAAATAAATGAATGTTCATGTCTTAGTTTATTGTTAATACGGTACAATTTGCTGTTTCTAAAAGCATATAAACTCAAGTGTGCTGTGCTCAAACAGTTCTTTTCAGAAACCGGACAGTTTTAAATATCAGAGATTTACATCGCTATCTCCCGCACAGAGACCGCGTAGTGGTGACGGATGTTAAATGAGGATTATGGTTGCAGTCAACGACTATAACAAGTTGCCTCGCCTCTATCACCTGGACGACTACGACGGGTGCTTGTCGCGAGGCGGCCTCTACTGCCTCGGCAGCTTCAAGCTCTCCAACGACAAGAACCCGCATTTTGACTTCATTCGGGTGAGTCGACCGCTGCACTGGCTCCGCTGCAGCTTCCACTGCACGTTGGCAATGTATTTGAAATACAAAGATATCTTTGGCGTAGACATTCCTCTGAGCGGGATTAAGCGATTTCCTTCGTCGTTCCCGATTCGGACGGTCGCGGATCGGCATACCCAGCCTGCGTCTGTATATCCTGTAAATGCGACTTTTTAAACGTGGAGCGAATCCTCGACCAGCGCGCTCCACCGCGGGCCACATCATCGGTTTCCATGAGGTGAGCTGTCGACCTAAATCTCGCCTCTTTCGGTCGAAAGCTCGCCTATACAACGTTTATAAAACCTATATCATTTAAACCATTATACTTTTATTGTGCTCAAAAGTCAATGAATAATGTATAGTTCGATGGCGGGGCGTTAAGCGATGGAAATAAAATGACATTAACGTCCTTAACGTCACTTTTACGGGACTTTTTCCTTTGACAGGAGTATTCTGCGGACTCACGCAACTTCGACCGTACGCTGCTCCACAGGGGCTACTGCGTCAGTTCCCGTTGCCCTGCGGACCCCGGGGAAACCAACTCCACCTTCCGCTTTGAGCGGTGTATGGAACAAATGGCGAGAAAACACGGCTTCAAGACCACGCTCCAAAAGCTACACTATTGCAAGACAAAGCAGGAGACACCACCCGAGATGGACCCGCCTCAGAAGATCTTCTTAGCTGCAGTGGGTCTGCTTCTATTCTGCAACTTCATCGGCACCATGTATGACTTCATCGCCGAAGGACAAAACAGTATGTTTAGTTATATATTATTTAATATGAACAAAAATAGCAAGATCCTATTGTACGAAATACTTGTTCGCGGACATAATGCTCCGTACTGGACGCCACTGGTCACGATTTGAACATAATCGCCATTTAAAGAACCTACAAATGCCATTGTAACTTCATTTGCATGTTTAGAATATACAAAGTCTATACCAAGTTTCAGTGCGGAAACATTTTTAGTTCTATGTTATTTGTTACTAATATTATTACTTAACAATTATTGGACAATTCCTATCCGATTCCAAATTGGGTAATCAAATATCCGTGTTATGGTAACAGGTCAGCCGGTAAACATATGATGAGTACCTATATGACATTCTGACATACATACATATATTTTGTTGCACTCAGACAGAACGCACAAACGTTTTCATCACACAAATGTCGCCACTAATTTTCTTTCAGCGATTCGTTTAACCGGTCGTTTACATTGTAAAAATTGAAAATAAACCAATGACATTAATCAATTATATAATTATAGTCAATCGCGTAACACGTTTCAGAGAATAAGTTCCTGACGGCGTGGTCCGCGCGCGCCAACTGGACACGGCTCATAGCCACGTGCGAGGACGGCGACCCTCGGCTGTCTTCTCTCGCGCCAATACAAGGCGCCAGGTATTCAGCATCAGAACGCCTTTATTTTTTTACATTCAAACGTGAGCATTTAAAATGTTCATGCTTCCGTCTTTCGTCTCCATTCAATGAGCCACGGATCTCCTCTCAAAGTAAGAAGGGTAAGTGGCCCAGCCGGCCCGGCTCGCGCACTCTCCGCCACCCGAGTGCCGGGCGACAGATTTCATTTCGGAAAACTCTAAGGCTCATAGGTTTCCTCGCGACGTTTTCCTTCACCTTTATCACGAGTGATATTTAATTATCAAGAGCCACGTTACAAAGTTCACTCCTCTTCTATAATTAATCTACACAATTGAACACGTTCAATTAACGACTTATTCTCAGCAACTAATTCTTAAGCGGCCCTCTTTAAAGGCACGGTTAATAACATCCCATATCAATTGTTTTAATACCGGTCAGATTAATACTAAAATGTATTATTATGATAACCGGTACGAACATACGTTTAATGTAATTCGTCATAGGGCATCCCTACTAATATTACAAATGTGATGTCAGTTTGTTTGTCACGCTTTCACGCGAACACTACTTGAGCGATCGTCGTGACACTTCGTACACATATTCTTGGAGGTATTAGTAGTATTATAGGATACTTTTAAGGCAAAAAAGATATATTTTTTAGCTTTTGTCCGCGACTTCTATGATACAGACTAACGTAGGGGTCAGGATACCGACCGATTGGTTTTATTGAGTTTTTTATTAAAGATTATTATGACTATCACAGGGTGCTGCTTCTCGGGCTCGTGATGATGACGCATACGTCGGCGATACATCAGATGCTGTATCTGTACAAGCCGACCGATCACGAAGAGGTGAGCGGACACTGCGCCGGGCGGGCGCCGGCGCTGCAGCTCGCCGCGCTCGGACATTACCGACGATCGTTCATCGTATCGGGCTTTACTCGCCGGAAATCCATGTTATCAAATTAAGTTGAAGTTATTTGCAAACAGTTCGCAAATGTAGCATATGAAGGTGTATAAGCCCATCTGTTTCTGTGTTTCGAAACGCACGCTAAGCGGTGGCTCGCGATATTCATCGTTAGACAATAATCGTACAGAAATGACTAAATAATTCATGAAATCAAATGTATCGGAGTAATTATAATGGAGCCCATTCTCGGATTAGATGGCGAACTTTAAATATGGCCGTGGACGCGACCGGCCTGTGCAGATAGACGGACCTCGAATCGCATAAACGGCCATATTTACACAAAAAAATATTTTTTTTGAATCCTGTCGAATATTCCAATTTTCCACTAATGTTTTACCGCACGTCAACTAAGTTTAACCGGTAGCGGCTCGGATAGGTGCTGTCCCACCCGCTCACGGTGCTGGTGCGGAACGGCACGGCGGTGGTGCAGGCGTTCGTCGTCATCTCCAACTTCCTGTTCGCCTACAGTCTGCTGCTGTTCTCCAAGATCGGTAGCATCGGCATGAGCACGCTGCCGCTGTGCATCTTGCAGAGACTGGTCAGGTAGCGCTCACCGTTGCACGTCACCATGAAACATGACGATGCAGATTTATTTTTTATAAATGTGAATCGGCAGAAACAACACAACGTCTAGCGAAAGGTATTGATTTTAGTAGCGTTTCGCATTCAACCAAAATATCTATCTAATAAAATATGTACTTATTGATACTGCGGTATCGACGACGAGCAGCCGCGCCATTGCCACTAACTGTGCACCGCGGAGCAGTCGTTTAAACAAATGCGTGTATAAGTGATATGAATCATTCATGTCAATTAGTTTAATGACGACTACTCGACATGCCCACGGAGCAATATCTTAACTCCTCCACCGATCGTTGAAATATTACTCATTAATTAGCATCATAGAAATAAAACTTCATTAATATTTTTTTTAAATAATGCTGTTTCAAACGTGTTTATAATGTTCGCCGGTGTTACCTATTTAAAACATTTATTATCCTCCTCGTTAAATAGCTATTGAAATCGTATAAAGCAGATATTTCGACAGATCGACGAGATGACGCTGTCAACATTAAATGGGACTGGTTTACTTAGTTTTGATATTGTTGGTAATGAGACACGAGTATGTATATTTTATCTGACATTGTAGGTTAATGCCAGTGTACTTGCTGGTGGTGGGGTATGCGGCGACGTGGTGGCCGCTGGCGTCGGAGGGCCCGCAGTGGCCCGCCGTGGTGGGCGCGGAGAGCCAGGTCTGCCGCAGCAAATTCTGGGCGCACATGCTGTTCCTTCATAACTTCTATAAAACGGATGAGCACTGCTTGTTACAAACCTGGTGAGATTTGTTTTCAAACCTTTTATTGTTCCAAGTTGGATACGCTCTTATAATCACCAGATTGAAGGCTTTAGTGTACTCTAACGGCTTCTGGCCGACTGCGGATTGGCTACCTTCACATATCTAGGAGAACATTACGGAGAACCCGGCGAGACCCATCATACATTGGTCTGTAAAGCTGTATTTGAGAATTTCTCCCCAAAGTTGATTACCACCCTAAACAATTTTAGATGGCGATCACGCCTTAACGAACCTAAACGAAACCTGTTTTATTCTTAGCGGTCATCTATTTAAGACCGGTAATAAAGTCAGCGGCAGCGCGTCTGTACACCGCTACATGTACTATGTCGATCTAATCGTAAAAGGTTGAAAGTAAAATAAACCGGTTTAAATGCATTTGCCGGTACCGGATGCTATGTGAACAGTGCAAGCCATGAATATCTATAAACGATCAGTAATTACGCCGATGGTGAAGAACTACATTTAAAGAATAAGGTAAAGCGCATCGTGCCTGTAAACGTCTGTCCACCGTAACCCGTCACCTGCAAATTCCAATGAAAATTCAAATATTGCAGATATCGATGGGGCTCGAGTGAGATGATTTTAATAGTTTTGGTAGCATCCATTTCACCGTTTTAAATCTGTCCATCCAGGTTCCTGGCAGTGGACATGCAGCTGTATGTAGTAGCGGTAGTGCTAATGTTGTGGCTAGTGAACAGAAAGCAGCTGGCGATACCGCTCTTGACGCTCTTGTTCGTGCTGGCCACGCTCGCCAACATCGGCCTCGCGTATGCGTTCGACTGGAAAGCGCTTCTTTATATTATGGACCCCGAGTGAGTACCGGTCTTGGCTGTTTGTACGTTGAATATTCAATTCCATTTTTTAAATTTATTACAGTAGAACCGGTTCCGGAAACTTGAGAGCACAATGAGGTATCTTTGGATGGAAATTAAGCGGGACTTGTGGGGTTGGTTACACTCGGTGATCTCTACCGGATAAAACATTCAGAGAAAAATAGCGTGCACGATTTACATTTACCCATTTGTATTCTGAATTTTTCGATTTTGGTTTTCCAGGAATGTTCGAGTGACATTCCGCGGAGTATCATCATTCTCCAAATATTACATAAAGCCGTGGGGAAGCCTTCCGTCGTGCTTCCTGGGTCTCCTTCTTGGACATGTTCACTTTGAAATACAGGAACGTGGTTACAAGATCACAAAACACAAGGTAAAAAACAACCGTGGTCATTGAATTTGACAGTTTGTAGCGATGATTTCAATTTTATATACATTTCATTATGTTAACGTCACATTATCTAACTAGAGTTAATTTTAAAATACATACGTATAGCATTTGTACATCATAAATGGTATATTATGGATCGATCCAAGAATTCTGTAAAATCTTATTCAATATTTCTCATTCGACTATGAATTCGAGCGCAAGTTTTTCTAACGGATCGGGTTATCGATCGCCAGTGGCTGGTGTGGCTCCACCACGCGTCGTTGCCGCTGTTCGTCGCTTGGATCCTGGGCGGCAACGCGTTCCGCGCGCGCGCCTCCCCGCTGCTGGCGGCGGCGCACGCGGGCGTGGAGCGGCCCGTGCTGGGACTGCTCGCCGCTCTCATGCTGCTGGGCTTCTTCAATAACATTGACAGTGAGTAGCGTCCTGGATTAGTAACGGCCCTAACTTTGCGAATCACTCGACTTCGGCGCCCGACCGGTAAACAGCACGAACTCGAATTGTTTCCTTCCAACAAAATGTACATTCACATCTCATTAAATACAGGAGGTCATCACAAAACACTTCAACCTTCTATCACATATCGTTTATACAAGCAGACGCATGCCAGTTGTTGTAGATCGATAATAACACTTACCGGAAATGATCGGAATAGAATTTCGGAGTAAAATTTAGCGCAATGACATAATGAATGGCGAGAGAGAAAAGATCTTGATCCCGGGCCGGTGCACGGCGCAGGTCGGCTGCGGCGCGCGTTTGCGTGGCGCGGCTGGCGGGCCATGGGGCGCCTGTCGCTGGCCGTGCTAATGGTGCACTGGTGCGTCAACATGGCCGTGTCCGCGTCGCGCCCCACGCTCACCGCCTTCTCCGTGCTCACTATTGTAAGTACAATACATGTGTTAGAGACGAGTTTTACTAAATGTACGTAAATTTTCTAAGATATTATTGCTGTCGTTTACAGAGCGGAGACTCCCTGGCGACCTCGCTTTATTCCTATTTAATGGCAATTCCGCTGACGGTTCTGGTGGAGTTTCCAGTGCAGAAGACGTTTACCGCCCTCGTGACGTGACCCCACATATTTATCTGATCGATTTCAAAAGCGGTCTCATTACTTCCTGATATTCGCGTTGGGTGCAGTCTATTCTTCCGGACAGTAGTGTATTTGCGAATATGGTTGACAGCGACCATGTTACCATACCGTCAATTGTTCCAAGGTCCGAGCAGAAACCTACTCTAATATAGATTTCGTGTAAAGTTCAGTCTACACAATTAAGAGTACATAAAGATTCTGACAAGGAACGCGAAGTGATTAGTAATGTGATAACACTAACGATTAACATTAAAGAAACTATTTATTTTCACGTAGCTATACCTAGGAGGATCATAGCCGACCGGTCACAGCGTCCGCAACAAATGTCCCGAAGTCTTAACGAAATGAACAATACATTTAATGTTTTTCATACACGTCGACCTTCATTGCTTCCTTACCAGTTTTTATCTCTCTTCAATTCGTACCTTAAGCAGTTAGTGGCTAACGACAGTGCGCTTATTAGATAATTATTAGTAATTCATAATAATTGATATGAAATATCGAAGATGTATAACGTATAACTCTACGTACAGTAAATAATCGGTATAAGAGGGTAAGCCCACGTCTTCGATCACAAACGATCGAAACGAGGCTATTTTATGTTTGTTATACGTATATTTGGAACGGGCTCGGGGGGAAGGAGACAACACGAACAATATGACATTGCATTGATATTTTTATGAATAGGGAGACCAAGATAAGGGAGAGAGGTTCGGGTAAAATAATAAAAGTATAATTAGTTGTTAAATGTAAAAAGAGAAATTATAACCCTATTATTAGTTGAGCACAATAATGTGTTTGTACAATATCCATCGATTCTACAAATAAATACTGTAATAACAAAGTTATTTTATTTGCTACCCTTTAAAGCATCCACGTCTATAGCCGAACATGCTGCACTCGGCACTGACAACTGTTAACTACATTTTGTTTAATACTCGTATATCATCTTTGCAGACCGCTGCATTCCAACAGGTTCTTGATATTTATGGCAGTGCTTGGAAATATAATACCTACTAGCTTTTACCCGCGGCTTCGCTCGCGGGGAATTCGGTCTGGCATATTAAGTTTCTTGACAGATCATTTCAATAGTAAAAAAAAAATCTTAATAGTAAAAAAAAAATTTTATAGTAAAAAAATATATATTTATTTAGTTACTTATATGGTACATCATCTTTGTGTAACTCCAATGGTTTAGGCAGCGGACGCCAAGATAGCTCTCAGAGGCCACTTTTTTTTCAGACTTAATTGACATGTATAACGATACACGATACGATAATATAACGTATTACGACCAAAATTACATAAAATCATTACAAATTGTAGCCTATATGTTATTCCGATGCTTAATCTACATTACAGTAAAAGTTTCATGCAAATCCGTCCAATAATTTTTTCGTGAAAGAGTAACAAACATACTCACAAACTTTCGCATTTATAATATTAATAGGATTAGTAGGATGTTTTACATGTTGATGTTGACGATATTACAATTTTTTTTAGTTCTGATTGCGAAATATGCGGGATTCTACACGTAGAATCCCTATGGTAGGTGATAGTCAGCCCTAGATGTCGTGGACGAAGATAAAAGTGTATGACCGCTTTCTAAAGTGGCACAGTTGTTTCACAAAAGGCTCGCACCAGCGACGAGCACGAGAGAAGATCGGCTCGGGTCGCAAGTTAGCAAAAGGAAATCTAAGTATATCGTGCATCAGTGAATAATAATAATAATATATTATGGAATAAATAAGATATATTTATGGAATTAGCCATGACAATTATTTATTGATTTTTGTTTAAAACAAAGTCGTTAATTTATTTAAGTTAAGCTTTCCTAAATACAGTTCATGCGTTGTCTGTATAACTATACATACCTACATGTCTAATATCTTTATTATTCGTTTGTCCACATTTGGCTTCATTGTTCCATGTGATCTGTTCGGATTCTCGTGGAATTGTCGTAGGACAAGTCGCGCGAAAACGATCATCATTTACCAACTTCAGTTTCACAAACGCCAGTGACAATAACCATAACAAATCACGACTAATAGATTATCAATAGGCAGTTCGAATTGAGATTGCGTTTAAAATCGCTCACAATGCTGCGAACGCGAGGTGAGTGTTCATAAAACAATTAAAATTCTTGCCGGCGTTCGCGGGACACGACGCGTGAAGTAGCGTCATGAGACACGTGACCGGCGGCCGACTGCTGCGGCTCGAGCCTCGTGTGACGCCGGACGCGAGGCTGCCAGGTGAAACGGGTCGAAACAGCGAAAATTAACAACTGGAGCCAGTTTACCAGTTATAACAAGGGTTGGGCTCGAGCGCCACTTCATATGAAGAGGATCCATATGCATAACTAAAGATACTTTAAGAATTTCGTGTAATCGAGTAACTGTACTCTGGCACTCACAAAATGAAAACTTTTGCTTTCCATCAAAATGTTTATAAATAAAGCATAAGCTCCATCTATTGGTGTCATTTACATAGTTATAAGAGATTTTAATACATGCTGATGGCGTGTAGTCTTGATAGACAAAATTTTTTCAATACTCGTATAATTAACGGCTCCGGGTTATAAAATGTGTACAGCGTTTTTAATGGGTGGATTGTCGGAAAGACGAAAGACCAAACAAACAAATTAACAAATGAATGGTAAAATGACGTATGCCACTTTCCGGCCCATAAACTATTCGCATGCGAAATTTCACCCAGATACAGATAGGTAATACTTTTTGCGTGATTGAATAACGAATATCTAGTTGAAACACAAATATGCTTTAACATTTATAAAATCAGTAGTGGGTACCTTACTTATACAAAAGAAATCCGAAATTTCATTGGCTGTTTTCACGTTTATTGTTTACAACGAGCTGGTGATTGAGATACTGTTTACCAAATAAATTATGATCATACGTGTTTCTACGTAGACGACCTCATGCATTCCGCCAGCGTGTGCTACCACTCCAGCGATATTTATATTTTTAGTTTTAGCTTTCGGCATTTTCAGAATTCTAGTTCCTTTCGTGTTACCTTTGATTCTCTTTGCTC
>DWDX01005214.1:0-10744 GCA_018245675.1 Agara michaeli | reverse complement strand
TTCACCAGTTACGTTTAAGTCCCACAATGGAATAGGTGGTGAGCCTGTTGCCATGCACCGGACACACATCCAGACTCCGAGTCACTACTAGAAATCCTAAATTAGAAAAATCCAACTGTACCCAACCCAGGATTTGAACCCAGGACCTCCCGATCGGCAGTCGCGCTAGCAACCACCCGACCAACGAGGCAGTATGTAATGTAATTTATGTAATTTCACGTGTTTTACGTAAATGGATACAATGCTATTATTTTTAGTTTGCAGTGCGTTTTGCCATGTAAATAAATGTGTGCCGACAAAGGCTAAGAACTTCCCCCGATCTTAACAAACATCTTTCGGCCGTTTTTCTTTCATCAAAGTCATAACGCACTTCTAAGCAACAATGCTATTTGTCGGCGGAGTTGTTTGAATGATAATAGCGAGAGATAACACGAAAAGAAATTCTCAATAGTCATTGCAATAAACATGATATATGACGCCAAATAGCTCCGTTAGCACTACGGAAGCTATAAACGCGGTTATATCAAGATTGTCGGCCATCTTCGCATTTGGAATCGATTCTATTTGCTTTTCCCTTACATTCCTCTCTTTCATTGTTGGTTATCTGTTTATCGTTTTGGTACTTCCATCTTTTCCATGATCTCCTATACTAATATTATAAAGAGGAAGGATTTGTTTGTTTGTATTCAATAAAACTACTGAACCCAGTTTCAAAATTCTTTCGCCGATAGAAAACAGCATAGTCAGCGAGTAACGCGGGCTTATATTTTATTTCCTTAGGGAGATTTATGAAAATTTTAATAATATAACCATGAGAGCAAAAATTTGCTTATGAAAGTCGGTTTTCAGCGCGCGCTGCGTTTGTTGCGAACTAAGGTTATAGGGCAACATGTGGGCTGTTTTTTTATCCCGAAATCCCCACGGGATCAAAACCTCCGCGGGTAACACCGCGGGGCACAGTTCGTGTTTTATAAGTATCCATATCAATGTTCATCACTATATATATAAGCATACTTATATGTAATGGCAACAAACTTCAGATTATTAAAAACTTGTGCAATTTTATTCTCGCCCTCACCCTGTACCCAGGGTATATAAGAATTTAAATAATATAGAGCACAAGAAATGTATTTAGATACCCAAAATTTTATGGAATAAATAAAATACACCCTGTAGATTTTAATTAAACAACCTTTTCGATTTATAAAAAAATATGAACAAGGCTGCCCTGAAAGGTCCATTCCGCTAACCCTTGTTTGCTCAGGTAACCTAGGTAAATATTGGGTACTATTCAATTATGTTACGGATTTTGTAATAACAATTTGTGAGGTAAATCTCGATTTATCTCTAAATCCTCGACTTTTTATTCCGTCCTATCTCCGATATAATTTTGAAGGCTCTATAGAAATATGCTTTTGGATACAACGGCAAAGTTTGTAATGCCTGGCTAAAGGTTTTTAGATATATCTAATTGCTTTTATTTCGCTGATTGAACTATCTAGGAATTAATTTGGATCAGACAATTTGAAGAATCTCCTCAAGTTATACCATAATTCTCCTTTATTTTCAGCACGATTTTTGTATGAAAGCATCTCGCTTCATAAAATGTTTAAGAATCTAAAAGAAGGAACTTTCGATTTCTCACCTGAGCTCAACGTGTCCGTTTCTTAACAGCAGCGCGAGGTAGTCCCCGGACAGGTCGTCATGTTCGCCCGTGAGAAGCAAAACTCCTCTCGTCCTTTCTGGTCTCACGCGGATTCTTAACCGCACCCGCTTGTAGGCGCCGCGCAGCGCGTGCAGAGCCAGCCATGACGTGCCAGAGAACCGCGGTGTCGATATCTTAGGACCTGGCACGAAAAGAAGGAACGAAAAGATTGGTTAGCAGTCTCGGAGTGAATCACATGACCAAACTCTTCTAGCGTTTATACAAATGGGGTCTTGATTTTTGTGGTCTAAACATTGAGTAAAAAGATTGCTTAATAGCCTAAATAAAATTACATTTGCAATAGTTTACGGCAATTAGAATTAATTTTATATATTTGGTTGCACGTAAAAATGCAAAGTGATTACAAACTGAGCGCAAGAATGAAATAAATAAGCAAAGAAACAAAAAAACAATGAAAACTTGGCAGCCCTAAACCTTAGTAAGTTACACCCATTCGCGACAACTCTAATACATTCAGTTATATGTTGGGAAGTCGTTTTCGGAAAACTTTGATTACCTCAAGTGAAATGATGGGGCTATTTCCCGACCTCAAACAACACGGGAGAGTTCTATTGCAACGTATTCCTAATTCCTATATATTCATTAATTCCAAGCGAAGTAAGAGTTAATCCTTGGCTTCCATTTCAAGAAGCAAAGCTGCAAATTTATCATATTGTTAATGAATTTTTACAAGCAAATGCAATTCATTACTATATCAAATCAATTATGTTTATGAAATCTTCGTCGCGCAAAACTTCTCATAAGTATTATTATTGATGAAAATGAAGAAGTAAAAGGCAAAAGGAAATATTGTACTGAAAAGGCTGTGTTCGCGGGTGATTATGCGTCATAAAAATCGACCGGTTTGTGGACGATAACGATCTACTAACATATACCATAATCATAACGCGCCTACATAGAAAATTACCGTTGAGCACAGGAAATATTTTTGTCTTGCCCAATTTCTTATAAGTTGCCACCAGATGGCGCTGGACCGTGTTTTCGTATGAAAGATTATTTTTGACGATAAAAATGTAACAATTACTTTGTTAGCTTATGGTTGAAAATAGTTTCCTAGGATATTTTTAGTAAGACACACTAATCCACGCGGACGAAGTTGCGGACAAAAGCTAGTATTATATAAAACGATGGAGACACATAAATTATTCTTTACGTACATAAAGAGAATTGTAACACAAATTTGGCCAATAAAAGGTTACGATTCTGACAGGCCTTTCACGAACTCTCGAAATGGAATCTTTGAAGTGCCAACGCTACAGTTATGTAAAGCAATTATACAAGTCACTGAGCTGTTGGTAACTCGATACCGTTTCGGATAATGGGTACGTTTTTATAATTCGTCTTTATTATATTATCTAGTTGTAGGTGTGATAAATATATGACATCGTGTATTCCATGTTAAGGGCATACTGATGAGAATAGTGTTTGATACATAATTCATAGAATTAATTTGAAACAAAAAAACATGCTTTTAATCACAAATCACAAGTAGAGGAGTCGAACATAATTCATCAGAAGCCATTTAGTCTGCAATGGGATGTGAAAAGGTTAACAGTTATTTCACAATATTAGATTTATAAACAAAAATACATGTACACACAATTCATGAACATTATCTTTGGTCTTCGAATACAGGGAGAATTGTGATGTTAACAATACACGCTACACCGGAACACACAAGCCGCCATGTTATACCGCTTCCGGGAAATCCACTTCCGTCATATTCCCCGTTGTAATCAAACGCATCCACGTCCTAGCGGTGCTCTACTTTTTGTTGTTTTAGCTCTAACGTCAACTTCAAGTACAATACATCTATATTGCGTAGGAGGCAGTAATTCAATAACTTCACTACGATCGACAAACTTACTTTCCCCTGTTCGTACACTACACACAATTTATAGTACAATCCCATTTTTCCCGACCCGGCCGAGCCTCAGATCGATCCCCTCGATACCGCTTAATATAACTCAAGCACCCGGCATTCCTCGGGATGCCATTAAGGGAATTTGCTGCAGGGGACTGGTAATCGAAATTGTGAGAAAGTTTAGTTGGTAAAATGTTGCGGAGGCAGACCCTGCCCAGCCTTGATTCTTTTTACACCTTTCCGGTATGATATACAATATTCGAGAAAGTACAAGCTTAGATATAGGGATGTTAAGAGCGTGATGCATAGAAAACGGAAGTGGCTAAGGGTTGTAAATTGAATTTTAAATAAAAAAACGTATAATAAGGACTTAGAGAAAGGCACTTGAACCCTCCAGTAATGGCGGCTACCCTTCTGGACATTTAAAACGGAAAAGTTGTCGTTCGGAGAGATAACAAATGGGACAGGAAGCGGGAAAATAAAAAATAAGGAATGCGAAGCGGGATGAGTAAGACAAATGAGAAATTTAAAATAGAAACGTGAGTTGCAAAAGTTTTTGCGATTGTTTGAAAATTTCGGGTTAACGAAAAGGTCGCTATTTTATCATCATTCGTTGGAGTAATGAAGAAAATTGGCCAGGAATTAATGAATCTGACCAGATAAGTTAAGTTAGGCCAGATATTATAAACCTGATTCCTTTCCAAGACAAATTGTTGTCTAAAGAGCCCGAGTCTGAGTGTGTTCTGGGTCCAGACCCAATATCCAGATATTAACTAATCTATATATTTAGACATTAATATATTGTATGTATATCAGCTGTTTGATTGTCATTGTACAAGCTTTGTCTGGATTGATACCAGGTAGCCGTGTGTAAGGTAACCGATCTAAATCCGTTCAACTCAAAATTTTTCTATTTATATAATAGCATATACTATAGAATCAGGTACGGTGGACTCAAAGTTTGCGCTGTAGCTTAATGAGTTTTTGCTAAGTGTGCGCTGGGATTTATTAATCCATTATCAGCGATGGGACTAAACTAGATTAATTTGTTTAGTGATCCTGACATAAAAATGATTTTTAACATACATTTCTCCGTTTGGGACCTGGCGTGACGGTATGTTGTTGTTGTTGTTTAAATTAATTTCAAGAATCAATAACTAATGAGAGACATCAAATAAATCTATACGTAAATTGTTACGTTGTAAAAGCGTTAACTGAAGTCCGTTAAACAAATACTTTTGAACGATAGGTAAAAATTTGTAAGTCGTAAAAGAGATACGACTTGAGGATATTTTTAGCACCCAAGCACGGAAAAATTCTTTCATGCCTATCACTTAACTATTTCTCTACGGTAAGAAGCGAACCCAGGCCTCTGGCACATCAGTTAGGCTTACTAGACGAACAAGCAAAAATAAATGAAACCTCCAATATTATAATACGTATGTCCTATGGATATTACAACTCTCTTCGGTGGGGTACGATCTCGAATAAAACCTTAATCTGCGTTATCCCGGAAAATATGAATGAATCAGGCCGAAGGACAATAAAGGTAATTCGACAGATTAAGAGCGCAAAATGCAAAAAATATTACAAAAGGTCTCGGTTCGAGCGGAGGCGTATCAAATTTATTAAATTCTATGCCCGTTTTGACCCGCGAGATACGACGCAATATGATAAAATTGAACACAGGTAAGAATATAACGGAGGGACCACGGTGCATTGGTGAGGGGCAAGATGAATTTAATAATGAATTCTCAACAGGGGTGCGTTCTACGTTATGTGGGAGAGGACAACGAGGTGATCCTATTGAATTCTTTAGAAATAACGGTATGGATAGTAATTGGTTTGTAGATAACGTTTGCCAGAGATTTACGTTTACGCTTGCCAGATTTAGATTTACATTTGCCAGATATTTTCCTAGCTATTTCTATTTTAACTGTAATGAGTTGCTTATCATTAGCGAACCTGGTTCTGATCTATATTACATGACCTATGTATTTTTGATCGATATCAGGAATATACAATACTGTTACTATTGATTATTTGCTATTCCGTTACTCTCCCTTCGTTTGCTGCTCTCTTTTCCTCTCCTTTTACTACTAGTACTTTTGTACTACTAATACTAGACCGTGTATCTGCGAAAGAAAACCCAATAAGAATAATAGTATCTTTACGCAAACTTATAAATGTGACACTTTTCTCTAATGTACATTTTCAGTATTATATTACGTAGAAGGTGTCTCAGTGAGGAGAGCCTATCAGGATTATAACACAGAATATAAATTTACTAGCGTCGGGCGTGTGAGCCAATAAATCCCTGTCACTCTGGCGGGGCTGTGACATGACTTAAACAATATACAAACATTTATTTAGACAGCTCCTGAAGTACAAATATTCCATACACGTTGTCTCGGGTTTGTCGGTAAATTAGTTGATTGTTCTGGTATTAAATTAGAAATTGATAATCCTGTTAGTTATAGGCTATTTGAATACTATATCAGTTTCATGTGGACGAAGAAAAGACATACATGGTGGTTAAATTATTACAATTTTTAACGAATAATCTGCATATAAAAAACGATAGATCAAAATATTTTGGACGTGTACAAGTGGAAAAATAAAATATAATATTTAGGTAAAAAAATTATCTTACTTTATTACTTGATAGCTGACAAAATTTCAGAGAAGTTAAAGGAAAAAAAATGGACGTGCAGTCGTTTAAGAATACATATTTCCTTACTGAAAATAAATATGAGTTATTGTTTATTCAAATACACAACTCCGCGTAATTTACTCCTTATGTAAGAGATTGACGGACGGACGGATGTGTAGAATATGGAAAGCTAGATAGACAGATAGAAATATATTTTTTTTTATTATACGAGTATATACTCTACAAGCAATAGACAAGTACCAAACAAGGATGACAAGCAAACAATGAGTTTTTTTTAAAGATTAGTTTTCTAGTCATGTTATCAACCAGCATTTGACATTTGTGGTTGTCTATGGTCATATTGCTGTCATTGTGGTATGAGATCCGTGTTAAGCAGCGAAAACGCTTGATGGTGAACAAATGCCTTTGTATACAAAAAAAAAAAACAATTTTTTCCACGCAACAGAACGTGATATTCTCAAAGCGAGGTGGATTTAAATAAAATAGAGAATTTAAATATAAAACCATAAACCTGTTTGGATGGTTGCGAATATAAATTTTAATTTGCCTCATAAAAATGGTTCCCTCAATTCTAATTTGTTCTGATATAAAATTTCAATCACGATAAATAGGACGACTGTAGGATACAGGAAACAGCACAACCGGGAGGCATCGGATCATAAAAATGTAATAAAACGTCACTCGTCCCTATTTGTATGCGAATTAAACTTAATTATATTTTTCGAAATGACGATATTTTCGCGACCATTACGTCACCGCATACAAAATTTGTACACAGTGAATCCGTTTTGATTAATGATACTGTACATATTTATTAATTATAATTATATATGTTATGAGAATTATTTGTTTTTTTGTTGGTTACTTAAATTATACTAAACAGACTACATATATTTAATATGTATTGAATACGATGATAGATAGCATTAACTTGTACTGGAAACTTTGGAAGCGCAGGTGATTTTTCATCTACTAAAATATATTCATACTTAATGTGTTCTTCAGATATATTATGTCGAAACAAAGATATTTTTAATATACTCATTTTACACTACAAAACACATTAACTCTTACGAGTTTTACTGTCTGAAGTTTTTAATACGGTACTGTTAAGTATCTGTGCTTCGGAAGCTATGACTCTAGGACGCAGGTGTTCTTGGCTATTACTACGTATTAGATAACAATCGTTAAACTCCGCCGGTAGATTTTAAAGGTGGTTTAAAAACAACCAAGGGGTTAAACCTTAACAATGAATCCGTATCTCTCGCAATCCACACTGGATCATCGTGGTAGAGTACGCTCCAGACCTTCCGTGGCTTGGAATATGCGCGTGTCCAGCGGTAACAAATGTAAAAGTTATAGTCGCGAAATAAATAATTAAACAGCGAACTAAATTGTTGTACGCGTAAACTTTTCCTTTTTCAAAGCACTCCACAATACAACGAAAATTTCAACGCAAGATATTCCGAGGTGGAATCTTTGAGTCTAGCCGACTTGAGCCCGGCGAATCCTTTTGTAGCCAAAGGAACGGAGTATTATCTCCTCCATACTTAGCGCGCCGTTTCGTAATAGCAAGGCATAGTCTAGACTGCAAATTATCCCTTTTCTTACGTAGGATAAGAATACGCATACCACGATAGCGATCCCTCTAAGCTGCGCAGACTTCGTAGCCGTTATATAGAGTGATATTTTATTATTGGTTTTGAAAAGCTCATGATTGGATTTGACCCCAAAGCCCTAAGAGTGAAATACAAACCCGGGATCACTGCTTACAATTATTTTTTCGACCCTTTTCTTGGACCGGGTCTTCTCTCATAGAGAGAGGGATTTACAAATAACGCCTTCCATTAAACAGTGGATTATTGCCACGCAAGTATTTTTAATTCAGAAAGTCCGACATTATTTTATATGTAAAGCTGTTTGTACTTAAATTATAATAGAGACATTTTGTAGGTCATACGCCTGTTCTAAAGCGGACAGAGGCCTCTTTTTACGAGAGGTCCTGAAGTGCCTTTCGTACGTCGCGGTTTTTATTTCTATTTCACGTAAGCGGAATTGAGAATTTTCACGTATCATTATAATTCGTTGTTGGAGACATTTCGAAATCCTATTCGACTCGATCTTTAAAAATTATCGGGAATCACGACGCAATTTCGACAATAAATTAGATTATATCTCATTTGATTTAGAAGTAAAACACTTAGTTTGCTAAAACCAATTAAGCCATTTGTTAATGGCAATTTGACGACTACAAGTTAGGGTAAAGTTCCTTCTAATAATAGAGTTCTATGAAATAAAATGATTAAAAGTTAGAAATATATATATCTATTAGGTATCTACATATATTTAAGAGGCAGGTTAATTTAATGGACTAACCAGATTTACATTTAGTTGACGTGGAACCGGAATGGTGACCATTGCAACTGTCGCAGTTGCAGCTCTCCACTGCTGTTGTCCGCGGCGGCGAGGCCGTACCACCTGGCACCTGACAGACATTATATTGCATTAAAAATAGATTACATTACATTAAGAGACGTTACATTACATTAAGAGACGTTACATTACATTAAAAGACATTACAGTACATTAAAAGACATTACAGTACATTAGAAGACATTACAGTACATTAAAATACTTTGCAGTACTTTATAAAGCGGACTTTAGTCCAAAATTATTAGGATATAATGATTGGAAAGAGATTCTAGTGAGAGATAGAGAGTAATAAGTGGAATAAGAAATTCCGAGATAGATCACACATGGCCCAATGATCCCAAACTAGGCAAATCCAGTTCCACGCTGACCAGACAGCCGACAAATATAGAACTATATCTAAATACAATTGCGGTATAAAAAGGAAAGCGTATTTTTGAACGATAAAAACAAAAGCTTCACTGATTTCGAAAACCATTTTTATATTCACGTGTACGGCACGAAATATGAAATTGAATCGTAATGACGCATATGAAATAAATGGACCGTCAAAATGTGTGTACGTAAGTCCAACGCATATTAAAATGTATCGGCGAATAGCGATATAACACATTAAATATTCCATTGGATGTACGGAGGCCACTCGCGCGTTAACGAAATTTTAACACCGTAGTGATAAACTTCGTTAAATATATGTTGCTCGTTATATCACAATATGACTGATTGCGTGACCTTTTTTGAGACTAACAGACTCTGCGTGATGTAATTATCATCCAGCGCTTATTTGGACCGTTAACTCCTCGAACCTATGTCTAGATTTTCAATTATGGCATGTGTTGGATGCATTTTCGTATCCCCCGTCTCAAAGTACATGAGTGGTTGATTTTTTTACACCCGAAGTAACACTACGCGTATTGATTTGAAATGATGACAATAGCAAAGTCTTTTGGAAAGCAATAATTTGCTGTGAATTAATGTTGTAAATGTAAAAGTAAATCTATCTGCTTATAGGAGTTTAACGTCAAAATTGCTTAGCCGATTATGTTGCCATTTTGTATAGAGATACATTGAACCCTCAGAAAAGACGTAAGTTAGATACTTTTTAAACAATTCGATTATTTAGGTTTCACCTGAAGAAACCACGCGTACAAGCGAGTTTCAAATAAAAGTTATTCAGAAGAAGATAAAGTAATATTCAAATAATAACCTTTTGTTCCAAGCTCGGCCCAAGCGTTGTAACCTTTAATTTACTGGCTTCAGCTATCGCATCTTCGACGCTCTCGTCCGCTATAATATTCAAGTCAATTTTACTGACTCCGTCTTCTATAAGACTTTTCAGTCCATCAACTTCCTTTGTCCTTTCGCCCGTATACGTGTAATTTGGTTCTCTTTTATCATTTTTATTTATGTTATCTGTTATCGATGGTAGCGTTGTTAGTCTGTGGATATTTTCGTCGATATGTTTTTCGCTTACAATAGGGTAACTAATTCTATTGGACGGGGCTATTTCTAGTTCTGCCGAGAAAGACACGTCTTTCTGGTAGAGGACGTCTTCCTGGGTGTCCGATGATGTCTCCGTTGATCTTGTAGCATTTAGTTCTGCAACAAAGAGTTTACTTAATGTTAATGTTACTGGTAGCAACATCTATAACCATATTGGAATCAGATTTTTTCGGAACAAACATTAGGAACATTATATTTGTTACAAGTTAAATTGTAAGCGTTTTGGAAATAATTTGGATCACCATTTCAGTTTTACGAAAATATCCTATTCCATTACAAAATAATGAACAATAATTATACACAATATTATAGATTGATTTAGGACTTTGTGTATAGCCACTATACAATGCACGACAGAGACCTGTATAAGCGTTTGACGATAACAATCGTTGTTGAAATCCGCCGTAATCGCTGGCACACAATCAGCGATTAAAGCCTAATTAAGCCCATTATCCCGTCGAATTGATTATGCATAGTCAGCTTACATCATAATGTACTAGGACGTGTCTGAACACATTCAGCTGATGAATTTAATACAATTTTAATA